>JAECUM010015273.1:0-21612 GCA_016617855.1 Megalonaias nervosa | reverse complement strand
GTGAATGAATACAACATTTCTGTTACCGTGTCATCAAAAATTGCATGACTCCGATTCAACCTTATATTGTTGTAAAACCCTTATCTATTAGGATGTTGAAACTTTAGTCTTTCATTGAGCAACAAAACTGGTATTTCTAGTGTTGTTTCCATTCTTCGCGACGTTTATAATTGAGTCATAAATGTGCGATACTTGAAAAAAGATAAACTTGAGACAAACAAGGCTGGTTGACAATGGCTACAAGGGATTAAATAAATCATAAACACGTAATGCGAGCTGGGTTTTTGTGTTGCATAACACAGTGATTTCTCATTCAGATTTTGACATGGCGTCAAGATCTATTGCTAGTGACAATTTCAGGAATGTAGCAGAAAGGTTAGCTAATATTTATATCTAAGAATACAAATTTAAATATTCGCTCTGTTCATTAGTCACACATTTAAAAATTTGACAATCAACTATTCTTTTGCATAATGTGTCGGAGTCAGTGGCAGATATGCAAACCTCATGCGATGGTAAACGAACAACGACCTTTCTACATGGCCGCCAGTCTCTCTCATGCATCACCGAATGTTATATCGATATGACATTGAGAGGGACGTTTTACGTTGTGCGTGAAATTGAGCCGATACAGTGCGTTGTCATTTTGAAACAAAAACTTTTTATTTTACATATCACGTTTCAAGAATCTAAGACTGTGATTCGACCCGTTAATCACGTCTCATTTGTTATTTCTCAACGTTTATTTTCTTAAATTTGAAGATTTGGATCACACAGGTTTTAGACATAGCAAGAATGGTAATTAACGAGTCGAATAACATTCTTACATCTTCAGATCTTGATGCGTAAAATGAGAAATGTTCGTCTTAAGTTATCGTCCGTATTCATGCATAACCCGAAAATATGGCACCGGGTGGCTGAGTTGTCTAAAGCGCTCGCCTTTACCGATCACTGCCATCTCACCTCTGTCCATGTGGGTTCGAGTCTCGGGCTCGGCTTACGTGGGTATGTGAGTAAATTTGCCAGTAGCTTCCCGTGGGTCGGGATTGCTGAGAGTATGAGAAAAAGACAATAAATAAAGAACAAAACAAAACAGTAGGTTCTAACTGGATTAAAAATAGCTTTCTTGTGTATGAGGTTTGACGACTCGGGACAGGAAAACCGCTTTACTACAAGTGCCGCAACTGCACAGAAGCAATGTAGTGCTTGTAGTGGTGTGTTTGTAAGGAAGTCGCTCACTTTGTAGAGCATCAGGTTCGTATTCCAAGGGTCATGAGTTCGATACCTGGCCAGGTCAGCCTAAGAAAAACAAAACAAAAAAAAAAAGGGAATTACAATGGTAGACGTATCAAATGGCAGAGACATCGCCACCAACTTTCATTTGGTACAGCCACTCCTTATCTACAGTAATCTGTGAGGAAAATTGACACTTGGTAAACAGAAGAAAAAAAACCCAAAACAATGTCGTTCTCTATACATAATTGCATGTTTGTTTTCCGAAAAATTTCTCCAAATATATGGGTTGTACAGGTTTTAACAGATTTAGTCCAATACTGAAATATTCGAAACATACGTCAACACCCATGTATGTACATGCAATGTCTTTTGTAGTCCTTTTTTTTTTTATGACAACTGTACTGTCTGGGAGTATGCGCAATGGAAAGTGGTAGTATACAAAAAGTTTACAGATTCCAGACAAGTTATGACGTTATGGAAAGACTTCATTTCCTTATCTATTTCCTTTTTTTCGTGTTAAAGCAAAAGTAACTTAATTTTTCGTGCCTACGTTAATTTCTATACGGCAAAAACTCATCGTAGATATGAAATTAAATCCAAAGTTTGCACAATCGCAGTTGTTTATTTTCTGTACTTTGAGAGGTTTAGTTATGGAACTGTCCCTATATATTTGTATCCTGGTTAAAGAGCGTTATTTGGTCCAACTTCTCCTTCTGCTCCCTTTTTCATAGGTAGGAATATGTGTAAGCGAACCCACTGTAGTTTATTTCACAGACTGGTAGCTTATAATGACAGATTGTCATATATTATTAACAAATTTATTTATTGTTACTCAGTTCTCAGTCTGGAAATATTCAGAGCACAGCTATTGTGCAGTTTCTTCTCTCGCGTATCAGGCACATTTGAATCTTAAATAAAAAACTGAATCCTAAACGGACACATTTTTTTTGAGTTCGATATGTGTAAATAAGGTTCGTTTGTTTTTGTGAGCTTAACGCTGGTTTCCAGCACATGATAGGCTATACATAGCGGCCAGTATATTTGGTGGAGGAAGAACTTGAGAAAACCCGGGAAGAACCACTGACCCACGGGAAGCTACTGACAAGCTTTCTCATATATCCACGTCGGCCGAGCCTGAGACTCGAACCCACGTGGACAGAGATGAGATGCGAGTGATCTGTAAAGGCGAGGGCCTTGGACCACTTGACTACCCCGGGGATCATTACATGTAAACAAGTCCAGTGCATGATGAAAATGCGAACTGTAGCGTTCGAATACTAACCTGATAAAGCTGTTTTTTTTTTGTTTGTTTGTTTTTTTTTTGTTTTTTTTTTAATACCAGTAGCATGCCAGGGGTGGGGAAGATAAAATTTTTATTTTTATAATATTTTGTACTTTAAAAGAGGACAACCTACATGTCATTCCGCATTTTTCATTTCATGTCAAACTCGTGTGACCGTGCAGTAGCCAGCGTGAAAACAGATAGGTGACGACTTGTACTGACTGCCGATTTAATTCGATATTTGTGTCTATTCAGCCGTCTACTCAGGAAATAGTTTGAGCTTAACAAAAATATGGCATTTCATCCGTAAATAACTCCAATCGCATCGCTGGCATAATAAACGGCAAACAGTTGTAAGTAAGATTCATCTCCGTGCATGAAAACTATACCAAGCACGTCAAAACGTGCAACTAACGTTAACATATGTTTTCGTATAAGAAATGGATGAACGTAAACCCTGGAGTTTAAACACGTCTGATAATTCAAACACAATGAAACTGATTTTCATGGTCATGGCGATAGTGTTTAACGACAAATTGGGACATTAACAACCAATTCAAAAGCTGATTGCTGCGCATTTGTTTACCATTATTATTATTATTATTATTATTATTATTATTATCATCATCATCATCATTATTATTATCATCACCATCATCACCATTATCATCATCATCGTCATTATTATTATTATTATTATTATTATTATTATTATTGGTATTATTATTATTATTATTAAAAGGTCTCCGCCTTACCAGACTATAGAATCACAAATTATGTAATAACGAAACTTTCAGGAAACTTAATTGATAGGAATATATGTAATGCATTTGAACACCGGAATTCTGAGAGTTTGGAAAATTTATTTTAGGACAGTATCTTCTGTGGGCGAATATGGCCACGATGATATTTAAAATTGACTCGGAAATATTTCTAGGCCCATTCAGTGGCGGCGCTATGTGTGGGTGGGCGGGTGGAAGGGGGGCATTTGCCTCGGGCATCAGGTGAAGGTGCGCCATAGGCTGAAATTTTCATCGCACTTCACCTTCAGCTTCGTGAAACGGGGGAAATACAATATGTGATAAAAGTTATATGGGGAAGGGGTGCGAGTTTGGCAACTGACATTAAAGCTGTTCTCTGTAGCAAAGTATGAGCACCACTAATGAACATTGTCCCCAGGCTCCTCGAACCTTCGCTCCGCCACTGGGTTCTTTTCATTGCACAAAAAAGTTAGTCGAATAGAAAACACATCTAAAAACAATTGACCTTTTGCAAACATTTTCAGTTAAATGAAACACTGTGTTGACTCTTATTTTGATAATACTTACTCTTAAATAAAAGATAAACAAATGAAATACCCGAAAAAGAAATTTAGATCACTCTCTCTTACATCTCTTATCTAAAGTAAAACCTCTAGACAGCATACCGAGTATGTTTATCTGGCTGGAAACAACACTCGACTCGTCTTTTTATAGGAGTTAACAACGGGAGTACATCTCCGACCAAAATAGAACATTTATATTCAAAATATTTTAATTGTACTTGCAGATCTAATACAGCGTCATATTTGCGTAGTTCGGTTTTCTCCTTAATCTCTCGTTATATATTTTATGACCTTGCTGTCAGAGCGAGGCCGAGGTTTAAGTTAGTGTACACAAATTCGAGCTGTAGTGTGTTATCCGCCCACGTTTTGTTAAACAAAGAAGCACACTGAAGGTAAATTTACCACCCCGCATCATGGCGAAATTATGGACGGATGGTATTGTACATACAAGCGTTAGTATCGATTATGTTAAGTTGTAAAGGGAACTGCGTCTTCCAAATAGCAGCAAAATGCAATGTACTCATTTTGGAATAAATAGCCATTTTCTTATTGCTGTGGAATGCGAACTAATTTCTTTAAGAAAAGTTGAATAATTTGTTAATCATTTTTAGAAACAAACATCTGATCAATTTAATTAAAAAAATTTTTCCTTCTCCCATTAAGTGAAAGTAATGACTTAAAACAAATAGGGGCAATATTTTATCCAAGTCATGAAGAACAAATTTACATTACTTTGAGAGAGAGAGAGAGAGAGAGAGAGAGAGAGAGAGAGAGAGAGAGAGAGAGAGAGAGACAACAACACGATCCGTAATTACAAAATAAATAATATAAATAAATTTAAAATAATCAGGAAAAAAGCGGCATATTGGTGAATATGAAAATTGATAAGTAGTGACAACTGAACATCTTTATTATTGACGTTTAGACTATTATGTAACTGATTTCAAGCGGGAAATACCTTGACAAGTGCTAGGTGAAACCAGTACATAGATTGATAAATGAGAACAGTGTACATTATCTTGTCGAAAATACTGAAATTATATCCTTGAGTGAGTAAGATATACGAGTCAGATACAAAGAACACTAATGCATTAATTCACAGGTGCATACACGGTTTAATTCGGTTCATTCATACGCTTCTGTGATGAGACAAGTTAGGAGACACTAGAGGAGAAGACAGGTGCGAGAAAAAGTTTGTACTATTTCATGCGGATATCAATAACACCGAAGCTTGCATTTTTTTAATAGCAGTTTGAGGCAGTTTACAATCAAATACGACCTATTAGGCTTATTTATACATGCCAATCAGCTGATTAAAATGTATCACCAAATCTGCAAGGCATGGCATGTGTTGTCTCTGTTATATTTTTGTTTTCAAAGCATTTAATATAGTCTGGCACAGTAGCATAATTCAAAAAGGTGCTGCCAATTGCATAAATAGACACATTATTCCACTGGTTTATTAACGTTATTTCAGACAGAAAACAAGGTGTGTGCATTAATAACCAACTTTCACAACGACAAAAAAATAGAATGAAAAAAAGGACCAATGATGGTGTTCCTCAGGGTTCAGTGTTGGGACTACTTCTGTTTTGGTACTTATTCGTTACATAGGCGACAATGTTACAAGTTTCACACATTTGCTTAATTATAATTCGTCTTTTTGTTACAGAAACAGTGTATCTCTCTGGTGGCCTAAGTGGTTAGGGCCTCCGCTTCGGATGCAGTAGGTCGCGGGTTCGAACAGATGTAGCTTAATATTGGATGAACAACATACGCTGAATCATGGACCTTCGTCAGTCGTATTAATGATTATCAAACTGCCTGTTAAAACTGAATCCAGTGAGGAAAAAAAAAAACACATAAAACTTTTTCATGATAATGACATAACTCCTAATTTCAATCAGAATAAAATCAATATCATCTTTATTGATTACCACAAATATATTGACATAACTGAAATTGTAAATGGACGACACATATACCAGTTCATTTTAGTCTTACAAATAAGCGGACGGCCATATTGAGAAAGCTATCAAGTTCAAGTCCAGATGAAATTTATTTAGCATTCATTAGACCGTTGTTGGAGTATTTTTGCGATGTCTGATAAATCTCTCCGGCTTTGACTCTTGTAGTATGGAAAATAGCAAACTCAAACCAGTCAGAATAGTTACAGACTTGACAATCTATGTCGATAGAAACGCTGCTTACTTTGAACGGAATGAAAGACTTTAAAAATCAAGAAAAAGTTGTTTACAAATTGTATTTGTTCTGTATAATAATTAATGTCCCGCCATATTTGTTGGAATTTCTTCTTCTTCTTGTAAAGGAAATATCTAACATCAAGCGGTGTCACTATGTAGGCTATTGTAAAACTATCGTACAAAAAACAACACAACATATCACAATACTGAAATAATTCTTTAGGAGTAAAATTAAATAGAATAAGAAAGAAAGGAGGAAAAGAAGAAAGGAAGATAAATAGTTGGCAGGAAAAGAAACAAGAATGACATAAAGCATGCGGTAATAAAAACGACTAGTCAAATCTTTGACGTTTTGAGATAAGTTCAAACATTTATGCACGATACATCCTATGTGACTAATACAGTAGTATATATAAAAGCTTAATGGTATTGACAGGAAGGAAAGATCCTATTAATAGCAACAATTTAACTCCTGTTGTTGGCAATGGGACAGTCAAGGAAGAGGTGTGTTGAGTTGCAAACTAGAATCCACATAAACAAGAGTGGTTTTATGTTAGGTTCAATCGACAAAGATCTGCATTAGTTAAATCAATATTAAATTTTTTTATGACCTTGAGTTAATTATTGGGGTGTCTTGTCCATATTTTGTCGACTATATTGTCTCAACACGCCCAAAGAAAGGGATTCACGACATTACAAAGGGAGAGAATTTCATTGTTTAATTGTGCTAGGTAAGACAGAACAAATAGTTCTTTTGGCATAAAAGTTATTTTGAATCGTTCACGAATAGACATGTATAATACTTGCAAGGGGGATAACCATCGATAAGTTGGGAACACATGTGATCCAATCCCATTGCTCTTCTGTGTATACATATAAAGATAATAAAATTGCTGAAATTAAAAATAGGCAGTTAAGCATTAATATTGATATAACAGCTGTTGTGTGCTATTTTAAATGTCACAAACTTTCACATAAGAACGAATTCATATATGGCTCATTAAATACAAGCGAATGAGACAGAGCCTGGGGAGTGCAGCGACTAACATTGTGTGACATCATAAGCATCCTGATTGACATTGCGAGGCATCGTGGAGTGTTCCAATTTGCTCTCCTTGGTTATTCTGGCGTAGTCCACCACATATATTACAACAGCAAAGTCCGAGATTGCTACGATTGTGACTTTGTCTCCTTCCACCGCCATATTCTTCCATCAATCTCTAAACATATTCAGCTGGAATTGTGTCACAATTAGTACTTCCAGTTCAGTACCCACGAATGTAGTTCTAGTCTATTTTTAGAGCATTTTTTCCTCGCTCATTTTGGTGGTGATAGAAAAGTTATATTTATGCATTTTTGGTAGGGATTTAAAGGTAATTGTTTATTCTTGAGAATACGAGCTTATGGTGTGGTTGTCTGTATTTCGGCGACTGTGCACAGTGAGTAATAAGGTCTAGGTGATGATTCGGAAGTGAAATCTGTGTTCCATTGCATGTTGCTTTGTTTACAGTCCAGCCTCTCAAAAAATGCCGGTGAACCTTTGACAAGAACTTCACTCTGAATTTATCTTTGAAGGTATTTTAGATTAACATATGATTTGTATTGATTGTCACACAGTGCAAAGTTCAGTGCTGAGAAACAAATGTAGAGAATATATAGTAAAATTAATTGTGTTCTATGTCCAGCACTTTGCGTCTGGTTGAGAAAGAAACATAAGATGTAGTTCGTAACCATGGAGAACTATATTCTTAACTACTTCCGTTCGCATGGATAAATATACATGTAAACACGCAAATATTCATGGCTTTTAACCAACCTATATACCCGCCTGCCTGCATATTCCTCTAGTTACCTATATACGTATCCATCTAATTCTCTCACGTTTCTCACTGTTCGCATAATTTTCATACTACTAGTAGAATTGCTATTCTTTGATACAAGTATTTTATTTTTATTCTTTGTATACTTATTAAATTTGCATTTTTGTCCATAAAAATGCATATCAAATTCTTCACTTAAGGGTGGTACGTTAAAATTGCAGCCCATGACTTCCAGTCAGATGTTAAATAAACTGGTTTCTAGTTTATAGGTTTGTTTGATTTCATGAGTTTAACGCCATTTTTCAGCACTAATAGGCTATATACATGACAGCCAGTATATTGGATGGAGGAAGAGCCCCGAAAGGTTCCGAGTAGAATCACTAACCCATGGGAAGCTACTTCCAAGGTTTCCCACTTACTCACGTTGGCCAACGGATAGTGCAGAACCTCTTTATAACTAGTCTAAGACATTCGACGCACCGTGAGTATTTGTTAAAGGCAACTACGAAAACAAAAACGAAGTATATAAAAAAAAAATACAAAAGAAGGCGTTGAACTTATGTAATATGTGTTTGTGTTGTGTGTATGCATGGAGACAGGCAGACAGACGACGACTGACAGCCAGCCAGTTCCCTAGAAAGGTGGGTGGGGAAATATAATAGGATGTAACGTGAGTACTTCTACACATTCTACTTACTCATTCCTCGATAAGTTTACAAGATTAGCCAAAATGCCGATCTGGCTGACTGCATGAACAAACTCCAGACAAAAGCTGTTTACAGAATTGCAAGGTCGAATACCGACAATAATCTTTTCGTTGTACTTTAATCGTAAAGTGACTTTTGCAATGTCTTGTTGATTCAGACTTTTAAATCTGGCCTCCATGTGCTTAACTTTGACAAGTGGCAATCAAGATTTAACCAGATCAACAAGCGATGGATTATCTGTGTTTTAATCAGAAAACGTCCAAATATATTAAGGCTACTGTTACGTACTGTTTAAAAATCGGAAGGTCAAGAAACGGTCAAGATATGTTTTAATTAAAAAAAAACAAAACAAAAACATTGTGCACAATGCCATTTCAAACTTATTCCAGTCTAATCTAAATGTAACCGAGGAAATACAAAATTCCATATCATACATAGATCTGTAGACCTTTTTCGATTCAAAAGTTCGAAGTCCATGATATCGCTGTCAGAATATGAACACAAGGTATCCAGAGCTTAGGGGATGGAAGTGAAAAAGGAAGAAAATGAGAAATAATATAATACAACTTAAGTTAGAAAGTGCACAGATCTTACAAGTGTTTGTACAATGGGAATGCACGGCAATGTTTGATAGATGATCATGTTTAGGAACACAGATATTGCAAATGTTTGTAAAATGGGAATGCATTGCAATGTTTCGATAAATTATCGTGTTTTAAGGACACCTATATTGCAGCTGTTTGTAAAATGGGAATGCATGACAATGTTTTGATACATGAGCGTGTTTTGAGAACACATATATTACAAGTGGTTGCAAAATGGGAATGCATGGCATAGTTTTGATACATGATCGTGTTTTGAGAAAACAGATATTGCAAGTGTTTGCAGAATGGGAATACGTGGCAATATTTTGATAAATTAGCGTGCTTTGAGAATAAAGAATGTACTGTAAAAGACAGTTCAAATTCTTATTTCTGTTTTCATGCTTGTTGAACGTAAGAGTAGTCGGTTCGAACAAGATGCAGCCGACGTGATCTCTTTTAATTTTATTAAGCAATCTGCATATAAAGTGTCTGAGAAAATTTTGTTACCGTATTTACTCGCATGTAAGTCGAGTCCAACTGCAAACTGCACAGATCCAAGTCTGCCAGTCTGTTATCAGAAAACCAAATAACATTGATCCGGATCTGCCGGCGCATTATGCGCAGGTAAAGCAGGGTCTATGTAGTTTGCAGTTGAACTCGATTATAATGAGAAAACCATCAATTGCACAACTGTGTTATGTCTTACATTTTTCAGTAGCCATAACCAACTAAAAAAAAATCTACTAATTAAAGTTCAATTAAAAACGGCAACCAGTTTGAAAACGAGGGACGGCAAATCAAGCCCTTTCTACTTTCTGGCAGATTAATCTATTTATTTATTATTTACTTTCACGCACAAGAATGTTGTGTGTATGTATCATTCTTTTACGGCGTCTTTGCTGGACCTTTCAGTCAGTCGTGTCTCAGGGATTGATTAAAGATAAATACAATAAACTGACAACGAACAGTGCAAAACTAGTATCTAAGCACTAGGGCAGAGGCAATAGACAGGAAAAGGAGGAGGAATGGAGGAAAAGAGATGGGGGAAAACGGGGAAAAATTGTTAGGAAACGGAAGACCACAGTCCAAGTGATGACTCCGCTTTTTTCGGATGGACAAACAAGTGTTCACCAATTAGAGGGACAATTCCATTTCGTAAGAAGGTGCCATTGTTTCCCAAACTCGATCAGACTAAGCCATGGAGTAGACCGGGAAGCTCTACCTGCCACTCCACAAACGGAAAGAAAAACCCATCCCATGGAGTAATCCAGGAAGCTTTACCTGCTACTCCAAAATTTCCTCTTTCTACACCCACCTGGACAATCAAGCCAAGCGGATGCAAGGGGCGCAAAACAGGTGCTAGGGAAAACATACTAGCAAACACCTGGGTGGGATCCTGATGTCAACAAGTTAGTGTTGACAAAAGATTTCCCACTAAGGCCCCGACACCGTGGCGGAAAAGCAGAGGTTGAAGAGGGGAAACACTCCTATATTTCTCTTTTTTTTATTCGGACAGACAAAACGGGGGCTAACCAATTCGAGGGACAATTCCATCTCGTAAGAAGGTGCTATTGTCTATCCAATTCGAACGGGCTAGGCCATGGAGTAGACCGGGAAGCTCTACCTGCTACTCCACAAACGGAAAGAAAAACCCATCCCATGGAGTAATCCAGGAAGCTTTACCTGCTACTCCAAAATTTCCTCTCTCTACACCCACCCGGACAATCAAGCCAAACGGATGCAAGGGGCGCAAAACAGGTGCTAGGGAAAACATACTAGCAAACACCTGGGTGGGATCCTGATGCCAACAAGCCAGGGTTGATCAAAGATTTCCCACTAAGGCCCCGACACCGTGGTGGAGAAGCGGGGGTAGAAGAGGGGAATCCGTCCTATTTTTTTTGTCCCAGACGGACAAACAAAAGCTAACCAATTCGAGGGACAATTTCACCTCGTAAGAAGGTGCTATTGTCTATCCAACTCGAACGGGCTAAGCCATGGAGTAGACCGGGAAGCTCTACTCGCTACTCCACAAACCAAAAGGAAAACCCATTCCATGGAGTAATCCAGGAAGCTCTACCTGCTACTCAAAAGATTCCCTCTTTCTACACCCACCCGGACAACCAAGCCAAACGGATGCAAGGGGCGCAAAACAAGTGCTAGGGAAAACATACTAGCAAACACCTGGGTGGGATCCTGATGCCAACAAGCCAGTGTTGACAAAAGATTTCCCACTAAGGCCCCGATACCGTGGCGGAGAAGCTGGGGTAGAAGAGGGGAATCACTCTCTTTTTTACATCAATGAGAGTCTTCCTTTGGCTATCGAAGACGACTTTCGATAACAGCTCTATACACAAATACAAACTCGATTCTTTGGTTCCTCCATCAAAATTAACGACCAACATAAAATCTGCGTGTTCCTAACGTCTGTTGGGATGGCTAACACCCACCTCATTGATACTCTTTCGGCAAAACAAAAGTACACTTTGTACACAAAATTCCAACTTTCCTAATAAATTTAAATTAAAAATTCTAAAACTAATTACATTAGACTAATTACACAGGTGGCTTACACGTCATTGGAGATAGGGCTGTCCACTAGTACTACTGGACAAAATTTGATCAAAATGTACGTCCTGGCGTTGGGCGAGTGCACCGCGAGTCTCTTCCTGTGTTGTTTGGCGCCCCTCTTCCGGGGTCCGTTGTCAGTTTATTGCATATGCATATATATATATATATATATATATATATATATATATATATATATATATATATATATATATATATATATATATATCGAGTGAGAGACAGAGACAGACAGACAGACAGATATCTCTGTTCAGCAAGAAACCAGCATTTGATCGAGCCTTTTTGTTTTGTAAATCGTACCCTCATCCCCTGTAATTCACATACTTCCCACCTTGCCGATAAGCTCCAAACGATTTCTCTTCGTCGTGAATGGTAGCGTGTTAGTACGATTGTCGTTGCAGTCATTTTCATGCATAACTTGATACAGTATACTCCTGTTTTGTGTTAAAATGTTAATAAAGTTGATATTTCCATACAAATCTAATGCTAATTCTTAATGCACGTCTGGAAAACGTTCTTTTACATGAACGTTTTTTTTTTTTTAAAAAACGGCTGTTTAATTCTCAATTTATTATGGGACAAAATAATGTTGTATAATAAAAATTGCTTATTAGAAATCAATTGTGTTTAAGGAACACGAATGCCCAACCACATTACCAGAGAACTTATTAAAAATCATAACCGCACGGAGAGTCGACGCGCATAACCCTACATGTCCATACCACCTTTGTGAATAAGCATACAACTGTGATTTCTAGTATGCCCTTTTAATCCGACAGAAACGTGTTCATTTGAAAGGAAATAGAAATGGCGTGTCAAAAGTCCAAGCTCAATACAAATATGGGTAGAGAAAGGAAATAAAGTTAAAAGATAAAAATGCAAACACACATTAACATACAAAGACAAACTTACATCACACCCTTGTCACTAACATAGACTGTAACAAAGAATAAAGAACCACTCTGAAGCAACGATCAATATAATCCTCAGCTTTAATGAGGTAATTACAGGGTTTTGGATGCTAACGGTAGCAAGGAAATCTTTGAAGACAAAACCTAGATTTCATGTCAGACCTTTGCGCGGTTGGGTGAGATTCTCGCTAGGTTCGGTTTAGATGGTGGGAGACAACTTAAAGGTGAAAAATTGGCGAGGGTTGTTTAACTTGAACAAGCATCCTTTTGTAACATGACCACATATTTCATTATCATGCGTATTTGATCCCCTTGAACACCATCTGATATGCTTATAAATAGAAAATGGATATGTGTTTGACAAACCACTGTGGTCACCGCGTTTCACTCGTTAGAGCTTCCGAAGCTATGAAAAATGTAAATGACTTCCACTGTAGTCTAAACGGAAGGTATCGTCACGCAACAAACTCAAGCTCTTTTACGTGAAACAGGATGAAACCGGGCTGGGATTGGATTTAGCAAAGACACTTATAGTATAGTCGCAAATGAGATGTTTACTTATACTGTAACTGAACGATGAATGAATCTGACACCATACTCGTGCGCATCAAGTCCAAAAATGGATTTAAACAGAATGATGTGCACCGAGTTCAACAATGGATATAAGGAAATGACATCATTCCTAAACTGAACCAATCAGCAACTTGAACAAGTAATAAAACAAGAATCAACGTATCGAACTTTGAAACAAATGTCAATGATATATGGATCTATAATGTACAATGAACAATGTATGTATGATTCTATCTCCAAGAGTAATGTATCAAATTTGTTTTTAAATAAAAATTACATGCATAATGTATGTTTCATCCACAAATAGGGTGTATGTAGAATTGATTTTGACTCATATAGCGATAGTGAATTATTGATTTCCCTCATAGTGATCAAGAATAATATTGATTCAAAATGGAGTATGTGTATCTCGTCGAGTTCAAGTTACGCTAACGAGGTATTTCGGGTTCAACAGCTCTCTCGTGAAATGGTCAGGGAGCAACCACGCATGGCCCGTCCCTCCGAGTCTGCTGAAGGATCCCTCGACAGCCTTCAGACCCGTTAGTTCCGAAAACGTTTGGTCCCTCATTGCGAGTAATCCAATACCGTCCTCTGCGCCAACGTCACAGTCGACCGCATCATCCTGGTTACACCAAACATCATAGAGTTTTACATCTCTGCCCCCCTCCCCCCTCCAGCCAATCCCCAAGCATCTTTAAAACCAAAGATTGCGTCAGTAGAGGTTACTGGTGTATGTATTTATCAACACACAATCAATACCTTGTTTGGTTGGTTAAGCCCACTGTAAGATATTTTGCCTTACATGCCTTTTGTGTTGTTCAGGAAGCATCTGTAATATTGACAGCTTCCTAACAAAACTCTTTGAATTTATTCAACAAGTACCCTGGTTCTGGTGAAATCTACGGAAAGAGAACTTGAGATAATCGGGTTTCCCATGGCATGCACATTTTTTCCTGCAGCTGTTTTAAACAGTTGAAGTCGAAAATAAACCACCCTTGGGTAATGAGTTACGTGGTAATGAAATTCGCGTACATTTTCTTTCATATATAATGCATAAACATTAAGTGCGCAAAATTTCGTGACATTGCGTGTGTCTAAATTTAACAATTTATTCAAAATGATTTAAGTTTTCCTCTCACACAATAAGAAAAATACATCTCTTATATGTCAAAGTCATATATTGGATTCAGAAGGGGGAGGGGATCCAGAGGTTTATTCTTAACAACCACCCACCCTCTCGCCTCGTTTTTCCACCAAACAATTGCGTTTTTCACTGAAAATATGAGAAAACTAGAAGTCTGAGTCAAAATGGGTCAACCAGATCTCAAAATCGAATCTTCAGGGATACAATTCTATATCCGACCCTGAGCGTCACGCTCTTTTAATGATTATAGTAATTCTATCTCATGTTTCGACAAAAGTTTTTTTTTTTTTAATCACTGATTGCCCATACCAGATAAGCCCCTGTCGTGTTTGATTGATCTTGTTGCATTCTATTTCACTAATATTATAGTTGCCCATGCAGAAAGAACCATCATCATCTCCAAGGTGAAGATCACAATCCTTGTCATATGAAGTCGATGACCATGCAGTCATATAAAGAATTGGGGGCGTCTGAGGTTCGTGAGGCAAGCTAATCAAATGGTTTGATGCCTGATTTGGAGTACAAAACGATATGGGCAAAAAATGCTCTTTGTCCTACGGCACCAGAGCAGACTTTTGCAACAACAATATGATATTGCAAAATTCTTCTCAATGAATCCTTTGCATACCGTTTGCCAATTAAAAGCAAATCAGTATCAAAAGGCAACTTCAACCGTTCTTTCTTTCTTTTGTTCGTTCATTCATTAATTCTACGTTTCTTTTTCTGTTCTGTTTTGCTTTATAAAAACAACGGCTAAGTTGTTTTGACAGGTCAGTGAACATGTACACTAATGCCAATTTATAATGTAATCTCTATCTCTCTCCCTCTTCATAAACACATATAATAAGAATGTTTAATGACATTAGAATAACAATTTCAGTGACCTATGTTTCACGTATGCGTTAATATTACAATGAAATTTGCTTGGCTATTAATGGCTTTACCTATTTGCAACAAAATAAGATTCTGTGTTATGGTACAAGGCAAGAGTAGATGACGTCAGCAATAAGAGTATATGACGTCGTCAGCAAGAGTATGTGATGTAAGCAACAGGAGTTGATGACATCGTCAGCAAGAGTATATAACGTTGGCAGCAAGAGTATATGACGTCGTCAGCAAGAGTATATGACGTAAGTAACAAAAGTATATGACGTCAGCAACAAGAGCATATGACGTCAGCAACAAGAGTATATGACGTAAGCAGCATCTAATTATGCTTCTCAGAAATTTGTCTTAGCAATAAGTTCTATAATCACTTCACAGGGCCGGATCAGATCAAGTGTTGGGCGGGGGGATTAAAAAATTTCAAAAGGGCCCCGACTGCCCCCAAAAGGGTACCAAAGCAAACGTCTGTGTATCTATTTACTCAGTGTGTGCATAATATCCAATAAACATGCGCATGATAGTCAAATTTCAAATGTAAAATGACAAGTGGCTGTACTTGGCGTGTGCGTGTGTACATTGTTTAAGTCTGGGTGTGTGTGTCCGGAAACACTGGACCCACCCCACCCTCCACCCCCGATCCGGCCCTGCTTAAAAGTAATTATTTTTGCGAGTGAAAACTTGTCATATTCGTGCGTCTTCTTTAAAATTCCTGAAGGTTAACAGGCCTTTGCGGGCGGAAGTACAATAATCTCAGGGGCAACAGCGAGAGAGAGAGAGAGAGAGAGAGAGAGAGAGAGAGAGAGAGAGAGAGAGAGAGAGAGAGTTGACATCCTGCGCAGTCAGGAACACTGACTCTTTAACATCAAATCGAACACAGTATCGTTGCAGAACTCTTCCCCCAATCCAATACACCAACTTCACTATAACTTAGACGGCGAAGACCCAATTTGCTCCAACAGAAAGGATAAGAGGCCATAGCAGAATATCAATCTTTTGGTAAAACTTAATCGATCATGTTATCAAGTGACTCCCAAATGAAAGTAGAAGAATAATAACAATCATCATACAAAAAGCACACTGTCTGCTGCTTTGTCTTCAATACACGCTATTTATAGGCTAAACGTCTTCCTTATTAGACTTCCTGGAATCTCTAGCAGAGTTGCTTTAAGCCATTGACAAGTACAGCACCACATATACAATGGTCATTTGCAAGAGACACAGGAATCCATCAGTGGGGTTTGGCAAAGTAAAACAACCTCATGTCTGCATCCGGTTACCCTGCCAAATTTGCGACTTGGATCTTTTCAGAGACAACATCGTCAGACATCGAGACGAAAAGCAGCACTGTCAGAGCAGCAACACCCATGTCAAATTACCCTTGATGTGCTCCACCTTGAAAATATCACAGGGCAAGCCGCAACACTTGATACCCCGTGCCATAGTCGTTATAAGAAACCACGTGGCAAACGACCATGAAATGAAAACAAATTGCTGATGCCTATGGAAGATCGAAGCAAGTGGAACGCGAGTGGAACATCCAAGGGAGACCTGAGAACAGAGATGACCTACTGTACATCAGTACAAAAATAGCAAAAAGCAAACTGAGAGGGGACTCTGCAAGCTGGCTGCAAGACCAGAGACAAATTAACGCTGATATTATGGAAGTGGTTGAGTATGACCACCAACTCTTCTACATATTGCTAAACAGAGAAAAGCCCGTCATGTCCAGACGGAGCTCCTCCACCTGGATAACGATATCTTAGTACATCCTGAGAAAATATTACAAGGATGGAAATGCCGCTGTGAAATTATTGTGTTTCACCCACTCGATGAAATATATTTGTTACTCACTCCATACAAGCAAAGATCCTCTATTTTTTTAAGGCTATTTGAGGGCCAAACATTAAAAAAAAGAAGTTAACACATTGTTGACTACATAATGTCGAGGAAATCGTAGCAAAGTGCCTCTCCCTAGAACACGCTGAGGCAGGGGACCCGGACTGCTCCAGGCGGGTATCAAACCTGCGACGCTTTGATTACGAGTTCAACACTCTACCAACCATGTGTTATAAAGCAGACAACTTTGACCTGTGCCTTCCCCGCTTTCGTTTGTGCTCCATAACTCCGGAGGGTAACCTTCATTATATTTGCATTGTAAACACTGTTAAACGTTTTTTTTCCTCCAATAACAGATATTGTATTGTGTTGTAATGTATTTGCGTTTTTAGATAGGGGAATTTGGAACTGTAGTTATTACTTGAAACGAAAGAGCGCTTCATTTTTGAACTGTACTTCTCAGTTACGTATACGAAATGCTGACTATAATAGGAGAATGGTTTACCACGTAAGCACCATGTAAATACAAGAAGAAAAAAAAAAACATAACCCCCCAACAAAAACAAAACCAAAACAAAAAGCCGTACTGATGAGCCTTTCTCTACGTGAAAGAATAAAAAGGTGCACTAGGTTGGTCAAATGGTATTTCAAGAACGCACGATGGAAACAGAACAGTGAACATTTCTCGTCTGGTTTGCCTGTACATATAACAGAAAAATACACGTATTCCAAATAATTCAAAACATTTTTTGATATTACCTACTCCTCGGACATTCTTCTTAAGTCAGACATGGATTTTATAGTACCTGTGCAGACGAGTTTTAAAAAAATCAATTTGTAGACATTTTCATTATGAATGTTAGCAGATCAAATTAGGGATGCTGCCCGTCCGACAAAGCAAACCCCCAAATCTGTGTTGATACTGACGGACGATATGTACTGACAGTCAATGTCATCATTGGCGTGGGATTGATTTATCGGCCTAGAGTGATGCATGACCAAGGGAAGAAATTTCTGGCGAGCAAAATGTATATTTTGCTTGTAAATTGTTGCTCCGACATACATCCGAAGAATATTTTGGTCTCGCAGAAACAGTGGAGGTCGTCCGAATGCCGCGGGTGTTTCGAAAAATATTTCCGGGGGAAAATGTATTATTTTTCCTGTAAATTAAAACGTAAACATACATATTTATGTCTCGTAGAAACAGCCGAGGTGGTCCAAAACTTAACCATTTTACCATCTGTTTAACTTCGGCCCTTTCTGAGCGACAAAATCATGCCTCTGATGTATATCGGCCTAGTAATGTACAAAAATATCATACATTTTGTTCGATAATCTCCGTCCCCGCCCTTCTCGGCAATTTCTAAGACTGGATTTACTGTAGCATTGACCAAGAAGTTAGGAATGAAAACATCGTTCAGTTCATTCACAACCTGTAGGCCAATCCTTGTTTCATAAATTGCCAAGTGGTCCGAATGGCAGATATCGCCATACATTCGAGGCACCCTGCACCATCCCCGTTTAATAAGTGCCACCGCTATCAGCGCAATTTACTTTGGATATTATCCCTACACCGACGATCTCAGAGGACATGTTCGTATATAACGAGTAACAAAATAATTCCAAACATTTCATGACTTGCTAAGTTCAATCTAACACGTCTTGATTGTAATATATCAAAGTAAAATTCTTCATAAAAAATTGTTAACATGTGCTTTTGCAAAGCATAAAATAGCCCTGTGATCGTTAGTCTGGTTCCCTGAACGGAAGCACCCTGAGTTACACTCCGCATTCCAAGCAGGGAAACCAGATTAGTTGTCAAGCTCTTCAATTTCGGAGGTAAATACATTTTGCAGGTAGTCCGCAATCTCATAATGTAACTGACTGGTTGTCTGAAGTTTGAAGATGAAGGATGGTAGATTTCAGCTGTCTCAAGGGCACAGGAAGTGTGATGCAGTTATCAGCGAAGGCAATTTGGAAACTTATTACAATTTTTTAGACGCATTAAAATAAGGCAGACCAAATAACTTCTTTCCATAAAATTTGAGGACACTTGAATATAAAATGTTAGCTCTCTTAATCTTCATCTCGTGAACGTAACTAGGTCATATTGGGGCTCCATAAGGGTACACGGTTGTAGTTGAATGTGCTTAATGACCGAAAATAAAGAAAATGTTCATAAATGAATTAGCGCAGATGACTTAAGTAGAAAAAACAACTGAACGAGTTGCAAAAGAAATTGAATGTCAAAGAGCCACATACAAAATGTGATAAAATGAATCATTGTTACTCCAGATAAGAACTTTAGTGTAACCTTATTTACTGTGAAGGTTATTATGAGGCTTGTGAAATACAACATTGAGTAAACTTTTAACTGAACGGAGCAATTCTTGTAACTGAACGAAGCAATCAACTTTTTAAGACGGAGGTGGAGATGGTCAGGACCGGCCTTAGAGCAAGGCGGATGCTTTCGGACCCGCGCTTGAAGTGACACAAAAATTAGGCATATTACAGTAGCTCCACCGGCCGGGCCCCGCAGCCAGTGTGGCTCCTTGGGCCTCGCAAACTATAGATTCGAGCCTTAATTTGGGTAAAATTGACAAGATATATATATATATATATATATATATATATATATATATATATATATATATATATATATATATATATATTAAAAGTGAAATCAACCGCCTTCCGAACACATCTTGTCGGTCGTGGTTGCATGCATCCATATTGACAACACGGGTCAATAGGACTTATTCATTGTTTGATACCTTTAAACACAATTATTCTAAAATCATGGAAGCATCCATAGAAAGAAACAAAAGGTCAATTCTGAAAAAAAAGGAATGGGGAGTCTTTAACTCACTATTTAAAATTTATTTTAATTGGTAATGATCAAATTTGTGTCCATACGCTTTGTTGTTTATTTTTTTTTTTCAAGATGGCTATCACGGCAGCCGTCTTAGGGAGTTGATCGGCAGTATTTTCGTTTTGGTGTCAACTATTCATTACAAGAAGCCTTTAAAATAAACACCCCATGTCGCTATGAATATCTGTTCAAAAGTAGCGATCACAAGATGGCTGTCATGGCGGCTATATCGGATGTCATATCAGCATCATTTTTATTCGGGCCATTTGGCATAGCCACCTGCTCAGAAGAACAAGATTTTCAAGTTAGCCACCAGCGTCGACCATATTGGTTGTCAGACCATTATGAGATAAACTAGACATCATAAGTAGTTTTCTAGTGAAAATGTCGATCGGATCAACCGATCAGGACCGTGTTGGATGTCAGACTGGTTCCGGTATCATTTCGGCCGAACAAGACATTGCAAGAAGTCTTTAAGTGAAATCCTCATGTCAAATAAATCTAAACATGCAAAATGGAGTAACGATAGCAAGATTTTTCAAGATGGCCACTATATTTGAGGTCTGATTAGCACCATTTTCATTTAGGAGCCCACTAGACACCATACTATGTCTTTTAGTGAAAACCCTATGTAAATAAAAAAAAAATCGTCCAGGAGTAGCAATAACAAATATGTTCTAAATGGTCACCGTGGACACCATGCTGGAGATCAAATTGGCACTGCAAACCAGTTTGATGCAGGTATGTGTTTGCTAATGCAGGGTACTTGACAGAAATTATTGTCCTTGTTTGTCACTCTGACCCTTACCTTTGACCCCCCGCCCCATAGAGTTTCTTCCTTGCGTTATGTGCAAGTCGTCCATGAAATTTGGTGAGCGTTTATTAACAAGAAGTCAAGTTATCATGCAGAAACTTTAACCTAAGACCTGTTTAACGCATTTTATTTTCCTTACCTGAAGCACAAGCCATCGATGTTTAGTCAAGGCGCGCTATTGTGAGGAAACGAAAGTATGTATGTATGTATGTAAGAATGTATGTATGCATGTATGTTTAGCTGCACCTAAGCAGGAAATTGGCTATGCAATGCTAATTAAAAATCAAGATCTAAAAATGTAAAATTAAAGAATTGCTCCGAAACTTTGGGAAGATAAGCCTTTCCGAATACATGCAAACAGGAATTAATACAATATAAAAGATAAAAGGTGGAGATGTTAAAATTCTGCTAAATGTATCCAGTTAAATAAAAAGTAAAAGCAAATAAAATTGGCAGACAAACTGATGAACCACATAACAACGTGATTTGCTCCACTTCATGGCAGGTATATCTTAATCGTAAGACTTGTTTTTGTTTTGTTTGTTTTTTTTTTTAACTGGGGCCAGGCCCTATTTTCACCATGTCGTACAGTTTAAGTATGAACTTTAGCCATTTGATTGGTTTAAATTAAGTCAGACTTAAATTTCATCCAATCATTTAGCTGAAATCTTGACTTCGTTAAAGTTCAGATTTATGTGGGATTTTTAATTAGATTTTTAACGTAGCTTTAACAAATTTAGTGATGTGATTATGATTTTTAACGTAGCTTTAACAATTTTTCAGTCATATCGCTACGATGTCTGCAGTGTGGCAGTTTATAGTGATGTCTAGCAC
>JAECUM010015270.1:0-30162 GCA_016617855.1 Megalonaias nervosa | reverse complement strand
GTACACTAAGGAACACGATTTGGCAATGATGCAAGTTTCTTTCAAAGGATCGATTCCTACGTGCTCCATGAACAGTTCTCGAAATTTTCCACAGCAACGCCGTAAAATGTCCACGTCGGAACGACAATACTTTAACATTTCTTCCTGAAAGTCGAAGAGGTCCGAGGCGTGAATCTGGTACCAAGCGTAGAGATCTTCTCGTTGTTCGGTACGCATGTTGTCGGGGTCGTAGTAGTGAGCCTCAGGGAAATGGGGTAGAACGGCGTGTTGATTGGCTTCGGTATTGAAAAAGTGTGGCAAATAGCCTTTGGCTATTTCTGTCATTCCAAATGTTTTAGGCATTCGACTCAATGGCATGGCCAAGTAACTCATCGAATCTTTAAACTGCACTTGTCCCACTTGCATGTAGATGAGTTTGGCTCCGTTCAAAGTCACTTTAGGACGTTCGGTGCTTTGTTCCGTATAGTATCTGAGAAGAAATTGTCCATCGTATCCCGAGAAATTGTGAGCCATCACCGTGGCATAGCGATGACAATCTCCGTAACGTTCGACGTCCTCTTGACTCCACGTCTCGTCGATAGGGTTTATAAGATCCATTGGGCAAAATCGGTCAGCGTGTTTGGTCCCCAAAAGATTTTTTCACGTCCTCCAGGAATCTTGCTACAGTGAGGGCAATGACTAAATAATAGGTTCTTGGATGCACTTCTCGCACGCTCGGAGAGCCACGCAGAAATTAGGAATGTGAATGCCAGTCTCTTGCATGCATTCAAAATCGAAAAAGATGAAATTCCCTTTTTTCTTGTGGTCATCATCTTCCTGTTGGGGTTGGTATTTTTGAATGTAGCATTGGTGTTCCAAGTCCATGATTTGGCGACAAATGTGACATCGTTTCTTTCCTGAACATACGTGAGCCTTGGCACTATTGGTATGTATGCCTTGTCCACAAGTAGGGCACAATCTCAGGAGTTGGCAAGCACTTTTCTGCTGTGAACCTTGCGTCTTCAGATGTTGTTGGTAACAGGTTGGACTGACAAAAGTGCGCTGACAAGCAGAGCAATGCACTCGTTCTTGTCCTTCGTCAAGACAGAGTTTAGAGGCTAAACATCCTGAGCATTTCGATCCACAATGCTTGTGTTGCTCTCGATTGTTATAGCCATAGTCACATTTCTCACAGTAATAACTGTATCCCAGGAATGCAGTGATACTGGTGATGGCATCGAAATGTTCATCGTGATGATAGACGTGAATGTATTTTCCGTCTTTGAAATTTTGCCTCGAAACAACAGAGGTCCGCGCACTTCTTGAGGGTGCACTTTCAAGGTGTAGCGTGTAGCCAAAACGTCTTGCAATTTTTGGATTTCAGGAATGCCGCAGGGTGTGTCTTTGGATAGACCCGCTTGCTGCAACAGGAGTTCTGCTTCTCTTTGTTGTTTGGCTCGGTTCGATTGTCGAATAGTTTTCCAGGCTCTTTTCCATTCTGCTGTGTCGTTCTTGTTGGCATACGTTCGTCCCACCACGATGGCACGGGCTAAACACATCTGGTCTTGAGGGTTTTTAATTTGAACGATGCTGCGCTTGATGCTGCGAAGGTCGTCCACCAAAAACACCCTTTTGCGTCCCGTCCCTTGGGGAAGAGACACGTGGGTCATGAACAGTGTCGCTTTCCCGTCGGTGATGTGAAACTTGTTGGATTGCTGTACGCGTTGAATCTTGTCGATTACTTTAGAATGTGTCAATTCTGCTGAGCTGCTAAACTCGATCCAAACGGGTGACTTCAAACTGTCGTGATGAATGGAAAGTCTCATGACATCGTCTTCTTTGCATTGGCATCGTCGTTTCAGTGCGGCTAACAAAAAATCCCACACTTCGGTGATGAACCTCTCTGCTTTCTCCAGCGGTACGTCTGACTTGAAATCTTTAAACTTTACCGTGTACGTGTAGGCCGTAGTTCTAAATTTTCTAGAGGAGCGTTTTTTCGTCTCTCGAATGTGGTAATACTTTTCGGGTGATAGTGGTGGACTTTGGTTTGGAATAGGCTCTCTCGGTCTGGTCGCAGACGTGGAAGGTGTTGGTTCAGGTTCGCTCATGTCTTCGATTTGAGCGAACATTTCTTTTTGTGTGTGAGGCGATACGTCACGTCGCTGCCTTTTACCTTCTTCTTCTCTCTCAATGAAATCGTGCGATCGTTTCATCTCGATTGCTGATTCAGAAATGATTGAACCAAGTTCGTTCTCTCGGTATATATATCCCTCTCTACCTCTTGTTGTGACAATGACTTGGTATATTTCACAACGGCAAGTGAAAGCCAAACAGATAGGAACCCCTGGCTAACTTATGCGAACGACAATGGTGCGTCTTAAACACCTCATGGATCTTGACGGCCCTTCGATTCAAACCCTACCACGAAAGAAAAAGGTTGCAAGAAAAAAAAAACCCCGATAGTTGGTGTCATCAAGAGAACTAGAGACGGTGCTGTGCCGTTCGGACACGTACGTACTGCAGAAAACCACGCTGCTCGGCAACGATGTCTCCTTCTCTCTGTCACTTCTACTTTTGTCCTTGACCAAGATATCTACCAACCCTGATTTAACACTTGTGTTTCCTCATTTGATATATTTAAAAAAAAAATACTAAATCCATTTTTAACAGAACTACCCATTTTCGACAGCGGCGACGACGTCTCCTACTGCTCTTACCCCTGTTGTTGCACCTACAAAGGCGATCTTTCCTAAGACCAAAGTATGACACAGAGCAAGTAAGTTGTGAAGTTGAGTGGAGGTGTCTAAACAACAACTGTCAAACCCCTATGTTCCAGTTCTGTTTGTGATAGTAACTTGCGATACTTCACATTTTCTAAAGTGGATACGTTTACAAGCCGTACAAAAGTTATGTGACTTTAGCTTTTGATACTTGCACAGACTCTTTCACTTCATAAGTGTCACGAGAAAATTATCTATCCGATTTTTACCATTTTCCAAAACACGCACACACTTGCAACGTGACCAGAATCTGTACTTCTTTATTTGTGGATATTCCACAGACCCGTCGCAGCATATAGAGCTGGTTAAGAACTGTAGGAATATCCCCTCATTGTTTCAGAAATATCAAAGCTTTTGTGTGTATTTTCCTTGTTCCACCCTTTATTAGTGCTTAGGTATGTTCCCTAAAGACATTGTTACGTATCGGCTCGTTTAAAGTAACATAAAGAAAAGAGCGAAGACAACAAGCTTTGTAAATTTTAACAAAAATAATTTATTTCCCTAGAAAACACGGTGAAAAGGTAAAAATATAAAACAAGACTTACGATTTACGAAGAAGATCCAAAAATATGTCCTAAAATTGTGAAAACACAAGTCTTGTGAATAAACAGTTCTAATTAAAGTAGTCTGAATCTCAATTCCGTTCCAAGATGGCAGATGATGACGTCAGATGAAGGTTTTACACAAGTGTCCAGAATTTTCACTCTGAATCACAATTTGTACTGTCCTGTTTCAATATAGAATTAATTTCAGCAAATGTCTTTGTCCAAAGCCAGTTGTGCAGTTCTCCAGGGAAAATAATTATTATTTAAAAGGTAGACGAAGTACAGCTATCATCAATAACAAAACACATGTTGTTCTACATATGTACGAACGAACAACTCTTTCCAGCACAAAAGAATACCTTCTTCTTAAGGTATTTAGAAACTCTATAAGATCTTACGATGTGATTCTCTAAGATGTTAAAATATGACTCCTCACTATTTCGCAGGTACCTGAGTATTTAAAGCGAACTAACACGTCATTTCATGTACACGCACGAAGAAATCATGGCGATTTCGAAATGTCGCCAACGTAGTATAGAATGTCAACAAGTATTATTATAAATGACCGTGGTCACAACCAATCATTTACATAGCTATTTCCAACTGTTTACTTGAATTGACAAAACAGTCATGCAAAAATCGTACTTACGCGAGTCACATTTACGTTCTAAATAAACACGATGTTTCTATCAAAATATCAGACCCTGCGAACATAATCATCATCACTTTTAACAATTATATTTAATGATAAAAAAATGAAATGAAAATGAAATAGAAAGAATTAGAAAGAATTCAAATTTTAACACACATGTAATTTAACTACAGGGTCGTAACAACATAAACAATTTTGAAAAAAATTAGTTTTGAATTACGGTTTCTCTCTGTTTATACATTCTCTCAAGTTGTTCGTGCATGGCAGATTACATCCAAATACCTTCTCAAAGTGAGAGGCATTTCTACACATGTCATTGCCTTTATTAAATTCGTTTTTTTTGGGTTGGTCATCGTTAATCTTTAATTCTGTTTTTTTATGTATTTCTTTTTTTATAGAAGATGTAAGGTTGTTTACTGTTGTAACAGTATTTATGTTGGTTAGTCTGTTGCTGCGAAAGAAAATATCTACAACAAAGTACTTACGTTCGCAGGGTCTGATATTTTGATAGAAACATCGTGTTTATTTAGAACGTAAATGTGACTCGCGTAAGTACGATTTTTGCATGACTGTTTTGTCAATTCAAGTAAACAGTTGGAAATAGCTATGTAAATGATTGGTTGTGACCACGGTCATTTATAATAATACTTGTTGACATTCTATACTACGTTGGCGACATTTCGAAATCGCCATGATTTCTTCGTGCGTGTACATGAAATGACGTGTTAGTTCGCTTTAAATACTCAGGTACCTGCGAAATAGTGAGGAGTCATATTTTAACATCTTAGAGAATCACATCGTAAGATCTTATAGAGTTTCTAAATACCTTAAGAAGAAGGTATTCTTTTGTGCTGGAAAGAGTTGTTCGTTCGTACATATGTAGAACAACATGTGTTTTGTTATTGATGATAGCTGTACTTCGTCTACCTTTTAAATAATAATTATTTTCCCTGGAGAACTGCACAACTGGCTTTGGACAAAGACATTTGCTGAAATTAATTCTATATTGAAACAGGACAGTACAAATTGTGATTCAGAGTGAAAATTCTGGACACTTGTGTAAAACCTTCATCTGACGTCATCATCTGCCATCTTGGAACGGAATTGAGATTCAGACTACTTTAATTAGAACTGTTTATTCACAAGACTTGTGTTTTCACAATTTTAGGACATATTTTTGGATCTTCTTCGTAAATCGTAAGTCTTGTTTTATATTTTTACCTTTTCACCGTGTTTTCTAGGGAAATAAATTATTTTTGTTAAAATTTACAAAGCTTGTTGTCTTCGCTCTTTTCTTTATGTTACTTTAAACGAGCCGATACGTAACAATGTCTTTAGGGAACATACCTAAGCACTAATAAAGGGTGGAACAAGGAAAATACACACAAAAGCTTTGATATTTCTGAAACAATGAGGGGATATTCCTACAGTTCTTAACCAGCTCTATATGCTGCGACGGGTCTGTGGAATATCCACAAATAAAGAAGTACAGATTCTGGTCACGTTGCAAGTGTGTGCGTGTTTTGGAAAATGGTAAAAATCGGATAGATAATTTTCTCGTGACACTTATGAAGTGAAAGAGTCTGTGCAAGTATCAAAAGCTAAAGTCACATAACTTTTGTACGGCTTGTAAACGTATCCACTTTAGAAAATGTGAAGTATCGCAAGTTACTATCACAAACAGAACTGGAACATAGGGGTTTGACAGTTGTTGTTTAGACACCTCCACTCAACTTCACAACTTACTTGCTCTGTGTCATACTTTGGTCTTAGGAAAGATCGCCTTTGTAGGTGCAACAACAGGGGTAAGAGCAGTAGGAGACGTCGTCGCCGCTGTCGAAAATGGGTAGTTCTGTTAAAAATGGATTTAGTATTTTTTTTTTAAATATATCAAATGAGGAAACACAAGTGTTAAATCAGGGTTGGTAGATATCTTGGTCAAGGACAAAAGTAGAAGTGACAGAGAGAAGGAGACATCGTTGCCGAGCAGCGTGGTTTTCTGCAGTACGTACGTGTCCGAACGGCACAGCACCGTCTCTAGTTCTCTTGATGACACCAACTATCGGGTTTTTTTTTTTCTTGCAACCTTTTTCTTTCGTGGTAGGGTTTGAATCGAAGGGTCGTCAAGATCCATGAGGTGTTTAAGACGCACCATTGTCGTTCGCATAAGTTAGCCAGGGGTTCCTATCTGTTTGGCTTTCACTTGCCGTTGTGAAATATACCAAGTCATTGTCACAACAAGAAGTAGAGAGGGATATATATACCGAGAGAACGAACTTGGTTCAATCATTTCTGAATCAGCAATCGAGATGAAACGATCGCACGATTTCATTGAGAGAGAAGAAGAAGGTAAAAGGCAGCGACGTGACGTATCGCCTCACACACAAAAAGAAATGTTCGCTCAAATCGAAGACATGAGCGAACCTGAACCAACACCTTCCACGTCTGCGACCAGACCGAGAGAGCCTATTCCAAACCAAAGTCCACCACTATCACCCGAAAAGTATTACCACATTCGAGAGACGAAAAAACGCTCCTCTAGAAAATTTAGAACTACGGCCTACACGTACACGGTAAAGTTTAAAGATTTCAAGTCAGACGTACCGCTGGAGAAAGCAGAGAGGTTCATCACCGATGTGTGGGATTTTTTGTTAGCCGCACTGAAACGACGATGCCAATGCAAAGAAGACGATGTCATGAGACTTTCCATTCATCACGACAGTTTGAAGTCACCCGTTTGGATCGAGTTTAGCAGCTCAGCAGAATTGACACATTCTAAAGTAATCGACAAGATTCAACGCGTACAGCAATCCAACAAGTTTCACATCACCGACGGGAAAGCGACACTGTTCATGACCCACGTGTCTCTTCCCCAAGGGACGGGACGCAAAAGGGTGTTTTTGGTGGACGACCTTCGCAGCATCAAGCGCAGCATCGTTCAAATTAAAAACCCTCAAGACCAGATGTGTTTAGCCCGTGCCATCGTGGTGGGACGAACGTATGCCAACAAGAACGACACAGCAGAATGGAAAAGAGCCTGGAAAACTATTCGACAATCGAACCGAGCCAAACAACAAAGAGAAGCAGAACTCCTGTTGCAGCAAGCGGGTCTATCCAAAGATACACCCTGCGGCATTCCTGAAATCCAAAAATTGCAAGACGTTTTGGCTACACGCTACACCTTGAAAGTGCACCCTCAAGAAGTGCGCGGACCTCTGTTGTTTCGAGGCAAAAATTTCAAAGACGGAAAATACATTCACGTCTATCATCACGATGAACATTTCGATGCCATCACCAGTATCACTGCATTCCTGGGATACAGTTATTACTGTGAGAAATGTGACTATGGCTATAACAATCGAGAGCAACACAAGCATTGTGGATCGAAATGCTCAGGATGTTTAGCCTCTAAACTCTGTCTTGACGAAGGACAAGAACGAGTGCATTGCTCTGCTTGTCAGCGCACTTTTGTCAGTCCAACCTGTTACCAACAACATCTGAAGACGCAAGGTTCACAGCAGAAAAGTGCTTGCCAACTCCTGAGATTGTGCCCTACTTGTGGACAAGGCATACATACCAATAGTGCCAAGGCTCACGTATGTTCAGGAAAGAAACGATGTCACATTTGTCGCCAAATCATGGACTTGGAACACCAATGCTACATTCAAAAATACCAACCCCAACAGGAAGATGATGACCACAAGAAAAAAGGGAATTTCATCTTTTTCGATTTTGAATGCATGCAAGAGACTGGCATTCACATTCCTAATTTCTGCGTGGCTCTCCGAGCGTGCGAGAAGTGCATCCAAGAACCTATTATTTAGTCATTGCCCTCACTGTAGCAAGATTCCTGGAGGACGTGAAAAAATCTTTTGGGGACCAAACACGCTGACCGATTTTGCCCAATGGATCTTATAAACCCTATCGACGAGACGTGGAGTCAAGAGGACGTCGAACGTTACGGAGATTGTCATCGCTATGCCACGGTGATGGCTCACAATTTCTCGGGATACGATGGACAATTTCTTCTCAGATACTATACGGAACAAAGCACCGAACGTCCTAAAGTGACTTTGAACGGAGCCAAACTCATCTACATGCAAGTGGGACAAGTGCAGTTTAAAGATTCGATGAGTTACTTGGCCATGCCATTGAGTCGAATGCCTAAAACATTTGGAATGACAGAAATAGCCAAAGGCTATTTGCCACACTTTTTCAATACCGAAGCCAATCAACACGCCGTTCTACCCCATTTCCCTGAGGCTCACTACTACGACCCCGACAACATGCGTACCGAACAACGAGAAGATCTCTACGCTTGGTACCAGATTCACGCCTCGGACCTCTTCGACTTTCAGGAAGAAATGTTAAAGTATTGTCGTTCCGACGTGGACATTTTACGGCGTTGCTGTGGAAAATTTCGAGAACTGTTCATGGAGCACGTAGGAATCGATCCTTTGAAAGAAACTTGCATCATTGCCAAATCGTGTTCCTTAGTGTACCGCCAACGATTCATGCCCGAAAACACCCTGGCTGTAGTAAGTCCTCAAACGACCAACTTTGTCAAACGTCAATATTCGGTCAAAGCCCTACGCTGGTTACATTACTTGTGCGACAAGGAAGACAAATGGATCTAACACGCCCGCAACGGAGTAGGCGAACAAACCATTGGCAGGTTTTCGGTGGATGGTTGGGACTTAGAAAACCCCAAGATCGTGTACGAGTTTAACGGGTGCTTATTCCACGGACGTCCGATCTGTTACCCTCAACGTGACACTGCAAATCAGTTTTTACAACGGACCATGGAAGACTTGTACGAGGCCACTTGTCAGCGGCGCTTGAGGTTAGAACAGCAAGGATACCAAGTGGTGGAAATGTGGGAACACGAGTACGATCACCGTTTGAAAACCGATCCCGAGTTTAAGCGCATCGTGGAAAGTTACAAGCTGGTGGACCCACTGAACCCACGGGACAGTTTGTACGGAGGACGGACGAATACCACCTGTTTGATGTACCAAGCCGACGAGGAGAAAGGAGAAGAAATCAAATACTTGGACGTGTGTTCGCTGTATCCTAACGTGTGCAAGTATTGTCGCTTTCCCGCAGGGCACCCGCAATTGCAGACGGAACACATCGACCTGGACAACATTCGACAATAAGAAGGATTGATCAAATGTAAAGTTTTGCCTCCCACGGACTTGTTCCATCCCGTTTTACCTCACCATTGCCAAGGAAAACTGATGTTTCCCTTGTGCCGTACTTGTGCCGAAATGTGCAACCAAGACCGACCTTGTCAACACACTCAGGAAGAACGCGGCTTGACGGGAACGTGGGTCAGCGTGGAATTGTTTCAAGCTCTGGACCTGGGATACCAACTGTTAGAAGTGTACGAAATTTACCACTTTCCCAAGATAGAACAGTACCACAAGGGCGACGAGACTCAGAAAGGCATTTTCGCAGACTACGTGGATGCCTTTTTGAAACTGAAACAAGAAGCCAGTGGATATCCTTCCTGCTGCCACACTGCTGAAGACCAAAAAAAATTCAAAGAGAAATACTGGGAGCAGGAAGGTATCATTTTAGACCACATCGAGAAAAACGAAGGAAGGCGATCGTTTGCCAAAGTGATGTTAAATTGCTTGTGGGGTAAAATGGCACAACGACCGTGTTTACCCAAGACGGAGTATTTGACAGAACCTTTCCGCTACTTCCAGATGATTCACGACAAAACCAAATACATGAAACACGTGGACGTCGTTCGTGAGGACTTGATCTTAGTCAATTACGAAGAAGAACTGGAATTTGTAGAAGCCGACGAATTTGGAAATGCCATCATTGTGGCTCACATGGCAGCCCATGCTCGCTTAAAACTGTACGAAGCTTTGGAACTGTTAGGAGATCGTGTGCTGTACTTTGACACGGACAGTTGCATCTACATCGATCGCCTGGGTCAACGTCACCCTGACATCGAAGGAGACCGTTTAGGATCCTGGACGGACGAGCATCCCGACAACAGGATTCTAAGTTTTGCTAGTGGCGGTCCTAAAAATTACGGTTACGAATACCGGGACCCACAAGGAGAAGTGCACACGGAGTGTAAAGTGAAAGGATTGACTCTCAATTATCGCACCAGTCAAGTGGTGAACTTTGCCATACTGAAAGAAGCCTTGCAGTCTGGAGAGGAACGAAGTTTTAGAGTGACCACCTACGAACCGCAAAAGATTGTACGTTTACCCACACACCAAATCGTTAGCCGCCCCTTGGAAAAAGTGTATCAAATCGTGTACCAGAAGCGAGTACGGCTTCCCAATCACTTTACTTTACCGTACGGACACGTCGATATTGGTCAGCATATAAAAGGGACAACGTCCAAGACCGATAGTTCGTTTGTAACTACAAACGTCAAACGAGAAAGATGAATACTTTCAAACAGCAAGTATCGAGCGTAAGACTCAAGTCCAACGAGAAACTCGAGTGCGATGCTGTGCCTCACGATCACAACACCAATGCAGTACCACATCTTAGTTGTTTATTTACTAACACCATGGCAAACTACGTGTAACCAGTGCGACTTCCAGACCACAAGACTTTACCTTATGGACATGCTGATATCACCCAGTACAAAAAGGGACGACTTCCAAGAACGACACTTCATTGCGAGGACAAACGCCGATAAAGATGAATCACTCTACGCAGATGAAAAAAGAGAAGGAACAAACATCATTGACCACTTTCACCACCATACCCTCACAGCAAAGCGCGTCCAAGAAGGACAAGGATTCAGTAGACCTAAAGGAGTATTTTAGCATCCAAATGATTCAGACAGCGATTTCGAGAAAATTTAGGACGACAACTTACACATACACGGCGAAATTTAAAGACTTTGCGTCTGACGTTCCAGCCGAGGAAGTGGCAGGTTTCATTACGGACTTATTTGACTCACTGTTAGAGGAACTCAAACGTCAGTGTCAAGTGAAAGATCGAGGTCGTTTGAGCCTATCTATGTATCACGAAAGTTTGAACTCTCCTGTATGTCTCGAGTTTAGTACACCTGCAGAATTAACTTCTTCCAAATTATTGAGGGCTATTGAAGGCGTGCAGACGATGAGAGAAAAATTTGACATCACCAATGGAGAAGTGACCATTCATATGGCATACGTTGTACCTGCATGGGAAGAAGACAATGACCACCATTGATCTGCTTGTCGATAAGTGTACCTAGCACGATGGATATACCAACAGATCTACAGATGAAAGAGAGTACGTGATGGAAAACATCTACGCTGAGACACAAGTGGTAGCTGACCACTTGTGCGTGACTGATAAAAAGAAAAGTACGAACTTTGTCCTATTTGAACGTTTGTTTCTTGTGTTAGCTTTTTCTCAAAAATGGACATTAATTGTAGTATGAAAAATGTCATTCTTTTATGAAATGCATATACGTTGTGTATGTTTTTTTTGAAGGCATGAACTTTAATTGTTAAAAGTAGTTTTCTAGAACCCAGAAATATGTAACTTGTGAACATGTTTGTTTCAATGTCCAAATTTGTATGTATTAAACGGATAGTGCTTAGACCAAAGCACAGGCCGTAGAGCCCATGTATATATTTGAATAAATGTTTGTACCCATACAATAGACTTTTCTTTTTGGAGTGTCTATTCTGTCTGTGAGTTTTTCTTTGGAGCAATTCTGTCCTCTTTTTCTGTGTGTTTGGATGTGTATTTGTTTGTTTCTGTATGTCTATGTTTGTCCCTATCAACCCTTTGTCCCTATAAATACATTTCGCCCTATAAATAGTTTTGACCCTATAAACTCCATGACGTCACCCATGTTCAATTTCCATTGATCTCCAAGTGACATTCCCATGTTAAATTCCCATTGTCCCCAAAGTACAAACCACCTCTTTTATCATAGACGTGTACGTGAGGCTATAAATCTTGAGGCTATAGTGAAAACGATCAAATTTAACAAAGAAGTCTACTTGAGGCTATAAATCTTGAGGCTATAGTGCAAACGACCAAATTTAACATAGAAATCTACGTGAGGCTATAAATCTTGAGGCTACGGTACAACCCCCTAAATTTAACAGAGGTCTACGTCAGGCTATAGTGCCCCCATATACCACTAAAGTAGGTTTGCATTATAACAAGCGGGTAGAATTTGAATCAAGATATTGTAGCATTCTTTATTAGTTATATCTCTCAAGAGAACGTTGCGAGATGGATCTTCACAAAATCTCTCCTCTTGGATGCTGGTAAGCTATACCACGACTGTACAAAAAAGACGCCGTTACATACATACATTTGGATATTGCGTAAAGCCGTGGTAGTTGGATATAAATTACAGCAGTCCAGTCACACACACACAGATATATACACACCGCATATAGTGTGTGCAATTTCATATTTTTGATATGACAACATGTTATAATCTCACTTGATGAGATTATGATTGGTCCAAATAAGCCTAAGAAATTCTTGCGCAGTATTCTCTGACTGATTTTACGATTGCTATCAATATTTTCAATTCCATTTTTCGTATGGATTGCCCAAATGGAATTGGAGAAAAATATCACGTCTGCCTGAATATGGCCGATGTAAACCACAGGGACTCTTTATGCCACTTAGCCTGTGATGTGTTGAAAATGACGTTAAAAACCCCAAAAAGAACAACAGCAACAGCAATTGATAGCGGGCCTGGGAAGTGATGTGGGCGGTATACCTGTAACATGGAATTCACCCTATATACAAGAGGGGTTTAAATAAAATCTTATAATAGTTAATAAACTGACCACTGTACACATACGAATGTGAGAATAACCATTTCGCCCAAATGAGAGAACGTTAGCATGTTTGTGCGATAAAATAGCTCAAACTATTGAATGTTTCTTCTTATGTGATGCAATTCCGACTATAAATAAAACTTGTATGTGTCTTCTGTAGTCGACTAATCCAAGTCGAATAATGAAAATATCCGGTCACGGATACATAACTGCAAATCTAAAATATATGCATTCATAATCATCCCCTTCACAATAATATTCATCAACCGTAATACTTAGTAGTGAAATTGATACGCTATAACTCTAACCGAACCCCGAGTCAATCATGTGACATCATCCGAACTTGCATAGAATATTCTGTGTTGAAAGAGTCAGAACGGACATCGCCTGCTGTATATAATTGGTGTTCGTGATTTAACTGTACATATATTTTTCAAAATATTAAAACGTTTGAACGTAATTGCAATTTTGTATGTTTAACATCATCGCGCCACTGGGGCTCAAGAAAGGTACACAAAGAATGATTAATATACCAAGTTTTGTAAATTTAGACATGGTGGTTGATGGGGTTGTGTGGTAAGAAACTGTCAAAAAGACTATCTAAACAACGGAGGGATTTAGCTTAAATACAAACTTAGGTTTAGGTTTCTGTATATATGTTTGTGCATAACCTTTCTTTAATCTGTAGACCTCATAAACTGACTAGACTAGAGGGAGATAGATTATGGATTTGACCATTGGTGGAAAAAAATGCCTTCTGATCATAATTGTATCAAACACAGTATGCCAATTTTATGAAAAACCCTAGGCCACTGGTCATCAAAATTTATATTAAAAAAACTCTAGGATACTTGTCCCCAGAATTTAGTAAAATAGTTCCTATTTAAAAAACAAAAGTTATTAAGTACTGCCGAAAATGATTCAAATCTTTTTAATCGAACTTTACAGACATCAATGAATTATTTTGGTAACTAAGGTTGCAAAGATTTCAGGGTAAAAAGTAAAATTTTATTTTGAAGGTTATGTAAAACATATTTCGCTCAAAAATTGCAAACTTTAGAAAAACTCGGGTACATGATGAAAACCTTCAAAACAAAAAAGCAACAAGTTGAAAGAATTGGCAATAAATGATGTGGGTTGTCTAAAACCTAGACTTCAATAATTACTTACGTAGCATCACCTAGTACAGTGGTACAAAGTAATATGTAATTCAACCCCTGGGATTAAAGACCACATTGCAAGGCATCCAACTCACATAATGAAGTTTGCAATGCATATACATATTATGCTGACCACATTTTATTGTAATAAACGCACATTTATTATCAATCAATGAAGAGGGTATCATTCAAAATACACTGCATATAAACAGAAATGCATATATCATCAAATAATAAAAACTACAAGGCATATATTGAGGCCCGTAGAGAGCGATCACTGGTCCTGGGGTAAGAAACACCCGGGCCTCTTCTAGTTATTGTTAAACAAAATTTTTCTTTTATACAATTAAAAAATGTTGTTCGGCCCGGGCCCCATTATGGGCCCTGGCCCGGGGGGGGGGGATATATTCCCAGTTGCCCCCCCCCTTGTCGTCCCCGCATATATTTTAAAAATAGCATAATATACTAAGAGGTCCTAAGCATATAGTAACGACTGAGATTTATATGTTGAAAAGTGCACATCATATAATTCAACATACAGAGAATATAGTAAGAGATACGTTTCATTTTTTACTAGATTAACATACGTATCATATAAGAAAACTACAGCATATGCTACCAAATGCACGGCATATAATAGGGAACGCATTCTGTATAACACAGTCTTAGCAGCATCTGTTCACAAGGGATAACACATAAGACAAATTTTGCGTTCTATGTAATTCCTTGAAAAAATAATTTGCTGACGTCCCATGAACATAACAATATTGGATGCATCAAATTATTTTTCCAGCAAGCTGCCATGGAGCAGCATCCAGTTACTAGTATGAAGGAAAATGACTGACTTGAAAACTGATGTCCTTACACTGCAATGAATCAATATGTCATTTTATTCATTTTAGTGCATAGTATGAAAATATAAATATGCATACATTACAGTTTGTTTAATAGTGAACAGACTGGTTGCAATTAAAAATGTATTACCATATTTCAAATATAAACATAAAAGTACGAAATAAGGACATAAAAGATAAAAATAACAAACACTGAGAAAGAGAAATATTTCTCCATCCATATTGTTAGCTGAACTAAACATATTGAAACATCGGCTGAAGTCTGACATATTTTTTTAAAAAAATTTCAAAATTGCAACAAACTATAGCAACTAAGAGTAACCTACAGGCACACTTAATTTAAATTTCGATTAAAATGAAAAGCAAACAAAGGAAAATATATCACTATTTATATATGAGCTACATGTTATAAGAGAACGGCTACATACTGCTCTGACGCTTATAAATAATAGTGCAATATGAAGCAACAAGCTCGGATACTCATTAAAAATAATACTGGAAGGTATAACTATCTAACAATTGGACCATATTACTTCAAAATCTACCAGCTAGTGCCCAAAACCTTTGTCATTTGTCACATAATATGACGCATATGTATATGCTATGGCTGAATAGTTTTCAATAAGAGGATTCAAAGCTTTCTGATATTTAAATAATATGATGTCTTTTAATTATTCAGGTATGCATTAACTGAATTGACTTCGACTTCTGTAGTCAGTTTAAAGTTTGCTTTCCAAAACGATCTATATCCGAAACATCCCTTCTTATATATTTTTACTGACTGGTTAGAAATGGGTACCTCTCCGTTGGTTCTTTTTTCTTGCACTGTAGTGTCTCTGCACATTATAACATCAAGATTGGGGAACCACTAACAAAAAAAAAAAAAAAAAAATTCTTGCGTGGGACGTTTGGCTAAAGTATAAGCTGAAAGGATGAAGTCTTGCACGAACCCCAGACAAGTGGATGTTCTTGAGAGAATAGATGACTATCGCATTAACTCAAAGTATTACGTCTGCCAAGAATACTTGATTGGCTGAGTGCACGCAGAATGTGAAACGAAACTGAGAACAATTAATGTTTCTCGTCAGATCTTTTCTATTGTTTTTCCAGGGTCAAATTTTCTGCAACTGACCTTAGTTCCTCGGGGTCAAATATTGACGGCTCACTTCCGTAAATAATGTTAATGCATATATAATATCGATGTTGACAGCTGTTAACTTGCCTCTTAGGATGTCGATGTTGGAAGCTAAACTTCAATGTAATATTAGCTATACCTGCATTTATGCCATATAAAATAAAAATCTCAGACGATATTAAAAGTGTGATATGTGTGAATTTCATGCAAACTGCTGAATATTAAAAAGAAAATATAATTATGGATGTTGTACAACCTTTTCTACAATGACAAGTAGATTATATTAAAGAATTTAACCTTTCTCTCTTCCTGGGCAAGAAACGCATTCGAATTCGACAATGTATGAAACATTGTTGAATCAGACATTCGAAACATTCCATAATGACAAAAACCGACCCCTTGTACACTGAAGTCTTCTTAAATCAATCATATTGTTGAACAGGATATTCTACGTTATTCACATACATGAACATTTGCTTTCTATACAATACATCTGAGATGAAATGTTACAGATCAAATTTGCCTGTGCTCAAACAAGCTTAGGTATTACACCTTGCATTATGAAGCCATTTGACATTTATACTTATGGCGGTGTCTTGCATTGCATCGCAGTATGTGATTAATTTTAAGGATGTTTTCCATATTTAACTTTTGGAAATACCGGAAGGGAGAAATATCCAAAGCTTATATCTTTAACGGTTTCTTTAGTTCTTAAAGGAAATCGGTCGTAACCAAACAAAAACGTGTCATGGAACACGGCTTCTGCAATGCTTTCTAACAAATTGAGCGGTAATGAGGAATAAGCTATTATAAAAGCCTCTCTTCTATTTTTGGACCGCTCCTTCGATGGTCCAGAAATCGCATGTAGGTCCAACATTGCCTTTTTGACTTCGTTGATAGCAATATCTCTATCGATATTCACTGGAAAGGGGTACTGTACATCTTTACTGAGGATTCCGCGAATTTGCAATTTCCGGAAGCACCGGAAGAGAGCTTCTGAAAATGACATGCATTTTACAATCGCTGCCTTCATTAGAAAAACGTTGTCTACTGCATCAAGTATAGCGTCGTCCTCCGTCTCCGATTTAAAGTCATCAAAATGAACTTTATCGGTGATGTTAAATTCTTGCATTAAGAAAAATGTATCCTCCTCAAATGTTTCTAGTTTACCAATGTAATCGTAGTCAATTTCACACGGCCTACAGTGTTCAAAACTAGGATAAAAATGAGGCTCTCTTCTTTCACCAGTCTTCTGGGAATGCACAATATATGTCACAAATTCTTCGAACGTTACGTCATGCCCACATTCCAAGCTCTGGGGTGACGGTTTTTTCCGGAACTTTCTAACCACAAATTTACCAAGATTCCAAAAAATTGCATTAGGAGAAAATAGTTTATCAACGTAGCCCGACAACAGTCTTTCGAACGGCTCTCTAACGAACATAAATTTCTTACAAGTCTTCAATATTCGGTAGATTGTATAAAATGGCAACCCATCTGCTGTGAGATATCCCTTGTAAGCTTGAAGTCCCTGGATATCGAAGGGATTTGAGACATTTCTGATCCCATTCAGGATCTGGAATATTCTTTTCCAAAATGTGTTTCCTATTTTTTCGATGGCACAATACACCAATTTATGACGTATGTCTATAGCAAGATGCTGTTTTACTTCCCTTTCTGAGCACTGATAGCTATATTGCAGTACCTGGCATTGTTGCTTTAAATGTTTTCTCCTCTGTTCAAAACCCATTTCCACCATAGTATAATTCAATATAGGGTTACTGGGACGAGTTACCTACAATAGATGAGAAATGTGATTATCTATATATATATATATATATAGAGAGAGAGAGAGAGAGAGAGAGAGAGAGAGAGAATTATAAATAATACACCCGACAGAACTGAAAGTGCTATCCCTGGATTCTATAGGAGAATGCTTGATAATAGTAATTAGAATTAATATTTAATACAAATAATACTATCATACAAGTTAGAAAATTTTTAATTCATACTCTACGGAGATTCGAACCCAGGTCCGCGGGTAAACGGCACCCATCGCCTTGCCTGCACACACCAGTCCATATTTCATCACGACTAAGCACACATCACCAAACAATGATACAATTGACCCGGTGTTATATTCACTCGTGTGTAGCAAACACACTCACATGACGACCAAGTAATGAATTTTCATCTATCTACACAGTCATTCCGTATTCCTATGAAATAAATCAAGGTATATAGGATTAATTATAGAGAATTATAAATATACACCAGACAGAACTGAAAGTACTATCCCTGGACTGTATAGGAGAATGCTTGATAATAGTAGGCAGAATTAATATTTAATACAAATAATACTATCATACAGGTTAGAGAATTTTAATTCGTACTCTACGGAGGTTCGAACCCAGACGGCACCCATCGCCTTGCCTGTCTGGTGTGTGCTTAGTCGTGATGGAATATGGACTGGTGTGCAGGCAAGGCGATGGTGCTGTTTACCCGCTGACCTAGGTTCGAATCTCCGTAGAGTACAAATTAAAAATTCTCTAACCTGCATGATAGTATTGTTTGTATTATATATAGATGTCCGCATGATATCGTTACCTTTACCTATGTTGTATATTTGCTAATATGAAGACGATACAACTGATAACGATCATCATAATTAATCTGTTTCTGTCCTTCAATTCAGAGTGCTATAAAACAGCTTCCAACTAGCCACAAGCATACCTTCTTGTTTACGACTAATATATGTCCTTCACGAATTACGTTTAAATAAAATCTACCCAAACCATCATCTCTTTGCGATATCAACAAAGTATTTGAAGTACACTTTTTAAGACTGTGCGATGTGAACATGCCAAGCGCACATCTTGTGTTCATGTTACACTACACTCCGAAATTGTTTAAGAAATCTTCATAAGAGGTAAAATCACGAGTTAAAAGCACACAATTGCAGGAACCAACTTTTAACTGGTTGGATCCAGCTATAATCCCTGTTCGTAAATATCATCTTTTACAATGTATTATTTATGTAACGACAGATAATGTCAGTTTATAACGTAATTTTAATGTGAAAAACCCTTACACTTGGAAGATGAAAATAGAAAACGACCCGGTGCAAACACATTTGCATGCGTGTGTACGGAAGATTGTGCATATGGTCTTTAGCCAGGTAATACAATACACTAACCAAATTTAAAGACAACTGAGACGGAATACTACTCTCAAGGTTGCTATTTATAGATGTCAGCTCCTGCCTATCACGCAAGACATGTTCCACATTACAGTTGCTACATAACGTACATGGAGCTAATATAGTTGAAAGTCAACTCATGACACCGCTCACTTGAATGTAAAAGGCATTTGGACCGAAAAGGTTGTAAAACTGAAAGCAGACAAGACTATGTGTGTGCATATTAAATCGATAACAGTCGAGGTTTTCCAAATTGTTAAAAGTACAAATTCCATCCAAATTTTCTACGAAAGCAAAACTCTATACTTTTATATGCGTTAGCAAACATTTATCTCATCCCGTCATGTAATGACAGGAATCTCACATGTTTGTTCACTTCAATCGGAATTCTTTTAACGTGAATTTGTTTTATGTCAATTTGCTAGGAACGCATATGATTTTTCGAACATATACTCCTGAAAGATATAATTAACCTGAGTGTTAAAAGTAAGAAGAAACCATTCATCCAAGCTACTTTAGTCATTGGTATAATTGTTCAGAATTTGATTAGATTCCTTTAAATGACCGATTTTTCACTTTAGTACAATCATCGTACATCCAAATTTCTTTGCGATGGCCTTATATACACGCCTCAAGAAACAAATACGCTAAAATCAATGATACATTACGTAGACATATTTGGACGAGGCCATCCAAAAATTTGATCAAGTGCAAACTTGATCTTATGTCACGCAGTGTGATGGCAAAATGAAAGCTGCGCGGGCTCAAAACGATTCGTATCACCCTGTTATATGCTGTGACAGACAGGACGTCTTATTTTCTTGACCCAGTTTAGTACCTGGCTACCATCGTAATAGTTCAAAGCAATCAATAATTTTCGTCACCAAATTTGGACGATATTGAGAAGCAGAATAGTCAATAATTAAGATTTAAGAGACTTCGTTAAACTGTATTAGCTTTAGAGTTTTGAAAATGAATTTAATTGCAGTAACCAGGTTGACATACACTTCTGGCATTTTCTAAATGTACAGCAGCGATGACTGTAAATCCATGTGCATATGTTATGCGTATAACGTTATACACAAGAAGTAAAAGTGTAGGGCAAGAATGGCAGCATTGGAGAAGATATACTCGAAATGGATTTTCGGCATACGAAATGGAATTACTCAGTGAAGTTGAGTATCGGTTTGCAAAATGAAATTTAAAAATATAGAATTCCATTATTATTTAAAGCTAAGTATGTTATGTTACTAACAAGCTTATCTACTGTACGCAGATTAATACAACTAATTATAGATATATGTCCTATGCAGAAATTCCATTTTCGAATGCATTTTAGGAAGCTTTTTAAATAAACAATATATAACTTGACATAAATAACAAAACTATTTTTACAGTTCAGGATTTTACTGATTGAATAATTTAAGAAAATCAAAAACTGTCAATATATTTATTCAGTGGTTCGTTTCTCATTTGAATTGTCCACTTTCCTACAGAAATTAATATGCAAGAGGATTGAAAGTTATGACTAATTGCTTTTTACCTTCAACAATTTACTGAACTATTACTTGCATTCAGTTTTAGGTAAAATAGCTTTAAAAATTAAGAATAATTGTTTTACAAGATGTATATTTTACGTTCCCATTTCTCATGACGATTTGATATTTGGCTCACAAAAAAATCATATAAAATATTTTGATATTTTCTATATCTAGCCCGTTTTATTAGGTAGGTAGTATCTTCTTTTATTAAAAAGTTTTTTCTTTTCTAGAAATTAATGAAGACGGGAATTATGATAACAATTCTCGTATGAGTAATTTCCATCTCGCACGAAATGGCGTCAAAATCTTTCTATAATGAAATGAAGAGTCACAATAGTTTAAATATTTCAGTTCAAAATAACAGCGATAAATAATTCAAGCCGCTGAGGCCCAATAATTTTGAATTAAGGGATTATTTCAAATATGTATTACTAACAAGGAATAGTATTATTCCACTTCACATAAAACTCTTCCATTTCGTAAAAGAACTCCATGCACACTTAGGGCCTACCCGATTGCCAGGTACCGAGAATACGCCGGAGGCAGGACTCCATAAAGAATCTAAATAGTTAACCGGTCAATGCTAAATTATCAGGTTACTTAATGCAGTAAACTATAAGTTTATTTTTGCTTTTTTTTTTATTGCAAAATGAAAAGAAAAATGAACTTTGAATTAAATGCTTATCATCTATGTAATTTTATTTATTTATTTATTTATTTATTTATTTATTTATTATTATGGACCCCTCCATCTTATTCATGAATCCGCCGCAGTGTCAAGGAACTGAAACATTATATTTACTAGCGGAGCTTATAATTATAAACACACCACATACACATAGGAGCGCACTCACGATGTTGATCAACAATTTCGTGTGTTTGTTATAAACAGAGGTGAATATCAAACCTGATTTGGTATGAGTGTTGCGGAGATAGGGTCTGAGTCATCAATTTATTTATTTTGTCTGCACCCCTTCTTCTCATTCTTGGATCTGCCCCTGTGTCAATGGACTTTTGTTATAAGCAGACGAATATATCTAACTTTAGGTAAATATTGGTGGGATAGGGTCCAGATAATCTGTCGTTGATTCATTCCTACCTACGAAATGTTTACTGCAGATATATGTCCATCTTGTTATTTTGTCAGCGGTAAAGTTTCCCTTTTACAGGGACACACCCGCACACCCAACGTTAGTACTTCTCGAGATGGCTTCTTGTTTGGTATTGAAAATCAAATCCCAAATACAACTGTCACGTGTTCACGATTCGGAATATCTGTCATACCTATTACAAAATCCAGAACAACAACGTCTTGTAGCATCTCAGTTTGTTTTCAGTCACCGATACAATCTCTGCGACGTGTTGCAAAATATGTATTCTAGTACAAACACCGAGTGATTTGTCCGACATTATACAGCACAGTCTGCCAGCGTCAAATATAAGTGTCATTGTCAGCACTTGTCAAAGTCTATCAATATCTGCTATGCCAATCAGTACACGATTGATTTTGTAAAATGAACCAGGCAAAAACGCCTGGATTTGAAAAAATGTTTTATACATGTAACAGAAGATAATGGAGGTGTTAACATAATCCAAAATGAAAACTTTCATGAATAATGGAATACCTCAGTGCTATTCCTAATGAACGTTATAAAACTAACGGAATGCATGACAATTATCATTTTAAAAAGCATCCACTAACTACAAGCAATTTTAGATGTTCATTTCTACCAAACGTCGGCATATTATCCAGGTAATACAATACACTGTCCAATACCAAGGAATATTATCCAGGTAATACAATACACTGTCCAATACCAAGAAATATTATCCAGGTAATACAATACACTGTCCAATACCAAGGAATATTATCCAGGTAATACAATGCACTGTCCAATACCAAGGCATATTATCCAGGTAATACAATACACTGTCCAATACCAAGGCATATTATCCAGGTAATACAATACACTGTCCAATACCGAGGCATATTATCCAGGTAATACAATACACTGTCCAATACCAAGGAATATTATCCAGGTAATACAATACACTGTCCAATACCAAGGAATATTATCCAGGTAATACAATACACTGTCCAATACCAAGGAATATTATCCAGGTAATACAATACACTGTCCAATACCAAGGCATATTATCCAGGTAATACAATACACTGTCCAATACCAAGACATATTATCCAGGTAATACAATACACTGTCCAATACCAAGGCATATTATCCAGGTAATACAAAACACTGTCCAATACCAAGGCATATTATCCAGGTAATACAATACACTGTCCAATACCAAGGCATATTATCCAGGTAATACAATACACTGTCCAATACCAAGGCATATTATCCAGGTAATACAATACACTGTCCAATACCAAGGCATATTATCCAGGTAATACAATACACTGTCCAATACCAAGGCATATTATCCAGGTAATACAATACACTGTCCAATACCAAGGCATATTATCCAGGTAATACAATACACTGTCCAATACCAAGGCATATTATCCAGGTAATACAATACACTGACCAATACCAAGGAATATTATCCAGGTAATACAATACACTGTCCAATACCAAGGATTATTATCCAGGTAATACAATACACTGTCCAATACCAAGGCATATTATCCAGGTAATACAATACACTGTCCAAATATCAATACCCAGATTAAGGTTAGTATCTACAGCTGTCAGAAGTTCATTATCAAGTTGAATGTACCAAATTAGCATTGCTTCAGATGGAGAATTGACGTGATACAATTAAGAATAAATTCAAAGTCGATGATAACACTCACTTGAGCAGAAAAGCCATATATTGAACTAGAATGCTGTGGAAGATACAGTGATTTCAATCTCTAGCAAATAATTCATATCTTTTGATCTCATTTTGCGTCGGTAGAATGCCTTATAAAAAAAACTATTTCCTGCAAGTTTAAATACCGTCGGAAGATCCTCGCCTATTCCCATCAGACATATCCTACTTATAAAAAGCATAGAAAAGGAATCCTTTGGTAATATAAGTCAGCTGGAATATGATGGATGAACAAAAATGTTCGATTATAAATATCATTTCCAAAAAAGTGTCCCATACGTAACAAAAACAATGTCAGCTACAAACATCATTTTCAAAAGTCATTAAAATTTCATGTTGGACGAAATAAAACGTGCTATTACTTTCATTTTTTAAAATTAATGGAATATATGATAATTAAAACTCCACTTAGTTCAGCAATTATAACATGCTAAACCAAATTTCGATTGCCGAAAAATTTCGGTTCGAATCAACTCTCATCTTGTCCACTGATTTCAAACATGGGTACAATTGTGCTGAGTTTGTATATATTTAGTCAGGCATTTATCCCTAAAATCGTGTGTCATTTGAACGGAGTGTAACAGGTACTGAACTGAAGAACTAAATACCAAGTAGAAATAAGCCCTTTATGTTTCGTCACTGACAATTTGCACGATACATGAGAAACATGTTTAACGAATTATTCATCTAATACCGTTTCATACTGAAAAAGTCTCATTTTATATTTGATTTAAACGCAATTCTTGAAACTTAATTGATTGTTTGACCGCATGATCCAGGACTTTGGGATGATGATTATGTGTGTGTGTTTGGATTTGAACGTAGCTTTAACAGTATGAGTCATATTGCTACGACGTCTGCAATGTCGCAGTTTATGGTAATGTCTAACACTGGGGCATCAGGCCGCAGACATGTAGCATGATGTCCCACCCAGTCACATTATCCTGACACCAGGCCGACCAGCCCTATCTCTAACCTCTTAATGATGAGCGCCATGCGACGCAGCCGGTAGTGCCATTTTTATAAGTAACTGATGTGATTCAGCCGTGATTTGAACCCTTGACCTCCTGCATCCGAGGCAACGCTCTAACTACTTAGGCGGTTGGAGCGGTCGGGATGATGTTCCATAAACCTTATAAGAACTGAGGACTCCTGTAAAACTTTCATTTACATCTTTTTAATAAAAATCGCGAGAAAGGCTTTCGTGTTCTAACGTTGTCAATTTGGTTTTTGCTAAAACGCGATATGAAGCATTTTAGAGATATTCTATTCGTACACTGATACGTGATGAATTCGATAAGAACAACAGATCATAAATATCATATCACATACTGTGTAATACAAAATATCATATCCCATACAGTGTCATATATGTACAGCAAAGCAACGTTCGGTGTTAGCATTCTTAAAACTGAAACTATTGTATGTTATGTAACGCTTTCTTTCATGCACATGTTAAATATCTGATATTTGGGTGAAATTTGAATAATTCTTATATTGTCCGTATCTCGAACAGACAGTTTCCTGACTTTAAGACAATACAGCGAATCAAGACTTCAACATTATATTGGGTAATGCTTCTAAACCAAACTTGCTAAACGTAGAAAGACTTTTAAAAACGAGCCATCAGAATTATCATTGATAATAGTGATGATAATGTCTACGAATGCATAAATTATTTGAATGTCGTGAAATAATACGTTTGAGAAAGTTAAATTTATCATTAAAGTTTCTAATGGTTGTATACTCAACTATGACAATATGTTTAGTTAAAGGACAAATAATACCAACACAGGTACTAATCTTCTCTCTATGATACCTATTAACTTTCTTCTTGCTAAGCCAAAACCTGAAGTGCATAAAATCGTTTGGTTTATTAGAGTCTTATAAATTGTCTACCAAAGGTGTTAAGGAAGCATCATCAGTGCTAGATGTTAGAGATGAATCAAGATAATGTTTACAATAGGTTCTGGCCAGCTTCGTTCTTTATTTGCATATTTATATATCATATCAAATGTCTTTGTGTGTGTGTGTGTGTGTGTGTGTGTGTGTGTGTGTGAAAAACTTTTCAATCAAGCATGTCTCTTGTAGATAAAGCCTTCTTTTTAGGTTGATTGTTCCCTGTTGCATTTTATATACTTGCCTATACATATTTAAAGGGCCACAAAGGACATTATTTTATGTATTAATTGTGTCACCCTCATACAACAAAGACATTATTGTAATTATTATCATAATTATTATTATTAATATTATTATTATTATTACGAAAAATAAATTGCAACGAGACTAAAGGCCTCTTTCTTTCCTTCATGCACCATCCTCCACCATGCTCCACCATTTCTCTCTCTCTCTCTCTCTCTCTCTCTCTCTCTCTCTCTCTCTCTCTCTCTCTTGACGTAGTAGAGTGTCTTCCGCAAGAAATGTTACCCACCTAGAAAAATTTCCGATATTCGAGATAAACAAACCCTGTCTGGAAAATTTGTTTGATTTGTAGTTACTACCTACCCTGTGATGAAGCTGTCTATGATGTACCCGATAGGCTTCTGTGTCTAAACGGTTGTCAGATGGACCTGGAAAGACAGGAAGAAAGTAAATATTTTTCTTTACAGGAATAAAATTTGGACCTGTTTTTTTTTTTTCTTCAGTAATTGCAATGCAGGGAGTACAATGAATGATGAGCGTACAGTGTAGTTATCATCAGTGGATAAGAAACTTGTTGTGAATGTTAGGAAAGCAAACGTACCATGCAAAGTAGTCAGAAATAACCGCACCCACCCCCCACCCCCCAGACATTGAATATCGAAGCGATTGTATAACTTTGAAAAGGCTGAGAGGAATTTTGCTTGATTCGTACTATATGCAGTCCGATGAGTTGTTCATCGCCATCCTTAAAATAATATGGGTCAAGGAATAGTTCGTCTTTGATTGCTAAGGAGTTTCCGAAATGCAGTGCAACAAGTCAAAAAACCTAACAAGGATATTATTATATGGAAATTATTTGACATGTTTAAAGACATCTTTTGATCTATCGAGCAGACTCAGAATGAGATTCATTGAAATTTGCTTTTCATATTTCGAACTGATTTAATTTGTATCCGCTTGTTTTTGTCCCTATCCTTTATGTTTATATGTCTGTACATCATATTAGAACATCTCTTTCGAACCAACAGCTGTTTCAGAATCAACTTAATGTCAAACGTTAGGCTTATTAGCTTTAAATTAGTTAATCCGGCCATCTAATGGCCAGATTATTTTCATGTCCCACCTACACTCTGCTGTATCATTTGGAGGATGCATACATTGTTGAACTGTCTGTCCGTTCGTCTGTATCGACTGTCAAGAAATTTGTTTCCGCTTGATAACTTTCTGAATGATCTAATTGATTGAAAATAGATATAGTATGGGACTTTATATTAAAAAGGTCTAAATGAAGTTCGATTTTCAGCGATTTTGTCGAAATATTACTGTGTTAAGGCTTGACGAGGATTTTAAGTTTGTCCTTACATCATGAATTCCCTCTACGCACAATAGCTTTTCATAAACTTCGTTCATTGAGATACATCGAGTGTCTGGCTTGTTCTACCTTAATCTGCGAATCTCACAATTTGAGTTATGCCCCAAGTTTGACTGAACCATTTACCTTTGTATCGCGAGTTTTCTTAACGCGTCATAGCGTCTGATTGACGTAATGAATTGAGACCCCATGCAACAATTTGTATCAAATTTGTACTGAGTTGCGGCCCTTGCATGACTTAATTCATTTCCTTGCATCAAAAGTTCCATCCCATTTAATAGTTCTTAAATGACTTCGCAAATTACAATCAAATTTGAGATTCCCATTGTGTTGTCGAGACCTAGCCCACGGTTCAGTATTACGTAAGTATGGAAATATTTGACAGATTCGTTGCCTTGTTTAATTTTAACATCTCACGTTGCATCCGGAAATGAGACTCGAATACTCGCGAGGGCATTCGTGCATGCTGAACAAATTTGTAGTTGCATATGTACCTCCCTAGAGCTGTATGTAGAGTTACTTGAATCGACAAATGTTTTAAATGTATGTTCGTCATTCGGCGTAAAACGTGGTTCATAAACATGCACTGCAAAATTGGAGAAAATGTGACTGTACAGAGCTTTGTTCTCTACCAATTATGTATATGTACTATTAGCATAAACAAAATAATACATTCACAAATATAGTTTACATTAAATTTCATTTTTATCCCGCGCTGTTTGAAGAGAATAAAGGAGATTATGACAATATTTGAAATACTATTGGCACTGGTTTAAAGATGAGAATAACAGTTTTAGAAAAGTGATATATCCCCTGCTCGTGGATCAGGGGTGAGCCACTGTTGGATATATTTGATAGTATATAACATGCATAGATTTCGTGCCTTTTCTAATTTCCACAGATCAGCTTGCAACGCAGTTCTAGATATGGACTTTAGAACTTGTAGTATGACTGAGATCAGTGCAAGGTGTGCACAACGGTGATCATTATGTTCTAGTTCTGAAGCAAGCCATCAAAGTGCGAAGTGTAGTAATTTCAAGTTATCAACTTTCGTGTCACATATTATATAATATACCAGTCTTGTAACCTTGAGAGCGACTTGGAGGAGTAGGGTGGCGGGCTGAAAATGTTTCTTTTCATGGCTTCAGGGTAGGAGTAGATGGTCGTAGTATATATATATATATATATATATATATATATATATATATATATATATATATATATATATATATATATACTATATATATATATATATATATATATATATATATGCAATTGTCAGCAACATGTCAGATGATTTCTAAATGAGGCCCCTGGGTCAGTCCAGTGCGGGGTGAGCGTGTAGACTTTCAGAATGGCAACCAACATTAGCAACAGAGACCATGCTTATACCCACGGTACATAATTATGGTGTGGCTCTCAACAAGGAAGAGTGAATATATAGGCTCTCTAACTTTTACTTCTAAAATTTCATGTTTATAACTACGTTCAGATCTAACCTTGGGTAGATGACTGAATGCCTGAACAACGAGGAACAATATATAGCATCTAACATATATTTCATTGTTTCTAGCATGTATGTGTAATATTAATTCATTTTAGGCTATACGGTGTTTCTGTGTTGTGTTCCTTCTAGGTGTAACTGTCCTGAAAATAGTTCATCTGTCTATTCATTGTATGACAATTACGTACCGTGTGATTGAAATATTTTTAATTCTGTTTCCGTATACATACAGCGCCCACTATGTATAGCATAATCTGGTTTTGTTATCTGCGTGCTATTTGCCGAGTAGAACCAATACTTTCTAAGTCATGGGTTCTGTATACTTGGGCAATTGGGATGTAACCTTCTTATGCATTTCAAAACAGTTCATACTAGTTCGCATTCAGTGATAAGGTGTTTGTGCTTGTTGGAAAGGGACTAAGTACAAAATATTTTTAGATAAAAAATAAGCTTCCAATGCGATTTGTATGGGTACAATATGCAAAGACGGATTTGAATGAGTGTTTTATACTCTCTTATACGATCTAAAATGATAATTCCAGTCATAAGTGAAACCGAAGCTGTGTGAAGGTGAGATCCGTTGTATAGTAGCGATATCAGACGTTATTCTAGAAACTCTCTATCTTGTAGAGTGATATACTTGCCAAGAAAACGAGTGGTCAGATAATCTATGTTACACTCGAGTGGCCGGGTAATCTGTTTTACACTTGAGTGGTCAGAGAATCTATGTTACACTCGATAATATATCTCTTTTAAATTATGCCTCCAAACCTAGCATTGGGAAACATATTTCTCTGAGAAATGATTGCAAGAATTTGCACCTCGTTTATTCTGAGTTAATCACATTTGCTGACGCTTCACCGTGACGAAAAAAAAAATTCTCTTTTATTTCTGAGAAGAGCGCGCCATAGCTTTCGGCAAACAAAATTGCTTAAAAGTTCTGAATTGCAGATATGCAGTCTTTGGTTAAGAATGAAGGCCCTTAAACTCTGTGAAAACGTTGTCCTGATACATCCTCCACAGTAGTTCAAACAATCTTCTGACGTAAATATGCATCGGAGTCAGACCATTCTACTATAATCATTATCAACTTTCCGATGTAGAACGGATGGTATGTATTTCAGTTCTTTCCTGGTATAATTAGAAATGATAAATGTGGGACTTTTGTTAGAATATATTTGTCCGAGTCACATAATTATGTCAGATAAAATAATTCGCTCTGATCTGACAGAAGACGATACAAAACTGAGTTTTCCAAGCACCAACCGAATTTCTTTCATGGATGCCCTTTCTTTGCTTAAACAGTGCTAAACCAGACTTTAAATTTTGTCCTGACCGCTCTGGTGGCGTTGTGGTAGAGCGTCCGCCTCGGACGCGGGAGGTCAAGGGTTCGAACGCAGGCCGAGTCATACCAAAGACTTTCAAAAATGGTACTAACAGCTGCCTCGCTTGGTGCTCAGCATTAAGAGGTTAGTGTTAGGACTGGTTGGCCTGGTGTCAAGATAATTTGACTGGGTGGGACATCATGCTACATGTCTGCGGCATGATGCCCCAGTGATAAACACCACTATAAACTCACACTGCAGACATCGTAGCGATATGACTGAAAAATTATTAAAGCTACGCTAAAAATCTAAATCACACACACACACACACACACACACACACAAATTTTGTC
>JAECUM010015269.1:0-48156 GCA_016617855.1 Megalonaias nervosa | reverse complement strand
AACATAATACAGTAAGTTACTTCCAAACCTCCAGCACATCAACATATGTATGGTAGACTTCTTATTTATCAAGGTGAAGATCGGAGATTTCAAACAAACTGTTGGCTACCTCAAATACCAGTTAGAAGAAGAGTCAAAGGTCATCATTATTGTTGCAGTCAGTGTTGGAGGGGTCCTTCTTCTAGCACTTGTTGTTGTCTCTCTGTTTTGCCTGAGGATGTTCCGGAAACTTAAAAGGGAAAGAAAAGAGCATGCAACACAAAGGACAAACAATGAAATGGAAATTATGAATGCATGTCATGAGGGTATGTATAAACAATGAGATGAAAATTATGAATGCATGTTATGAGGGTAAACAATGGAATGGAAATCAGGAATGCCTGTCACTAGGCTAGGTACAAACAATGAAAAGGAAATTAGGAATGCATGTCATGAGGGTAAACAATGGAATGGAAATTAGGAATGCATATCCTGAGGGTAAACAATGGAATGGAAATTAGGAATGCATGTCATGAGGTAGGTACAAACAGTGAAATGGAAATTAGGAATGCATGTTATTAGGGTAGGTGCAAACAATGAAATGGAAAATATGAATGCATGTCATGAGGGTAAACAATTAAACGGAAATTTGGAATGCATGTCATGAGCATAAACGATGGAATGGAAATTAAGAATGCATGTCATGACCATATATAACGTACAAACAATGAAATGGAAATAAGGAATGTATGTCATGAGGGTAAACAATGAAATGGAAATTAGGAATGCATGTCATGAGGCAAGTACAAACAATGGAATGGAAATTAGGAATGCATGTCATGAGGGGGAGGTAATCAGGGTCAACAAATTTACATAAAGTTATATGAACTTTTTCTGTTTCAGTCATCATTAAAATAAATCATTCATGATGGGAATGTGCCAAGTTTTAGAAAAAAAATTTATACTGATGAGCTAACATTTTTTTATATTGTGACCTTTATCAAAGTGCATGAAAATAAATTTTTTTATTGCTGTGGAAATATATTATTCAAAAATTCATGGGACCTCTTAGCACTACTGAATGCACAAGAACTTAAAGTTGCATTTAAATACTTTTCTAATTCTCAAATTTTCAATCAATTAATTTTATGGCAATTATAATTAATTGATTGCAATATAAGAAATGATGAAAATGTGGCATGCATACCTTTAAATGCATTTTTATGAAATTTGCCCCAGAAAAGATGCCATAATAAAAATGGCAATACAATACAATTGTGGATTCAGATATTAAAGATATCAGCATGCTTTTAAAGATGGTGAAATACAACTTGACATGTTTATCTCAGAAAGAAATTTCTGTTAGATACAAAACACTTGAAAATTATAACATGAACTGATACTATTACTACTACTACTTCTACTACTAACTGATTTTTGGGCATCAAATGACATCTGTGCATTCATATATAAATGTTGACAGCACCATGGTGATAAAAACTGAAGATTTTATTTCACATCGATAGGATTTCAGAGTTATCTGTTAGGTCATTTACCCAGTTCCCTAAAAAGGGGGTTAATAAGGATCATGTGGTATTGTTTGCCGTATCCAAACAATATCATGTGCATTTGATCAGTAATATTGTTGAGATATACTGTTTCCAGTTTATATGAGTGGAGCATCTTCATACATCACTGTATGACTTACAGTCCATCTTTTCTGAATTTCCATAGGATATACAGCCCTGGAGCGAAAGCCAGAAAGGGGTCTGGTAATTGATCAGAGCACACTTGATGTCCTGAAAGATGCTGGCCTGCTAATAACCAAAGACAGGCTTCGTGTTGCAGATGTTATTGGTCAAGGTTTGTAATAAAAACTTTTCTAACTTGTTATCAATGACTCTTGAGTTCATCACAACTTTATAGTAGATATCTGTTCCCTCACATGAAGTTGGAATACATAAGTGCAAGCTTTAACATTTATCTTTAGATCTTTAGGACTTAAACATTGTATCTAGAATAATTTGAATGAATTATTTTCCCTATATGAGGAGACAAATCAATTCATTATGCTGAAGTCAGGTTAAAAGTGTCAAAATAATGTGCTATTTATACCTTATAAAGGTATCTGTCTTCTGACTAAATCAAAAAGAGAGAAACATACATGGGTAGATGATGAACTAGATATTGGGTAGATGAAGAATTAGAAAAACAATTGGGTAGATGAGGAATTTGAAACAGAATTGGGTAAATGAGGAATTAGAACAAATAATAGGGTAGATGAGGAATTCAAAAGATAATTGAGTAGATGAGGAATTAGAAACATAATTGCATAGTTGAGGAATTGGTTTTCCCATTAGGACACACTCAGATCTGCAGGAAATTTAAGGATCAACATGTTTGATGCTAAGTTCATTCATTCTGTTTGTAGTATGAGTCTGTAGTTTCCCAGGTATTCTATCAATACTGGAAACTGATTTGAAATAATTAGAGCTTTTTTATGGTGAAACAGATTTTAAATGTATTTCAACATTGTTTAATTTAAGTAGTATAGATAGTACACTAATTGACTTCTTTGTGTTTGATGTTAAATAATTAAAATACATGTATTTTTCCACCATTGTTCTGTTTATTATTTATTTTTAGCCATAAAATCAGTAATGCAGTCTATTATCTTGGATGATTAAAATTACATTTATGATTTAGAACCATGATTATGGATCGCAGTCGTGTTGGACAAATCAATAAACTTGGGGCTGTTCTGGTTGCAATGTGATCATTATGACATATTTTGTGCCTCACCACCTACAGGGATAAGGCCTGCAGCTGTGTGTAAACCTCTGAACTAGCTATTATTTTTGTGTGGGAATGCAGGAAGCCTGTTATATGCACTCACTAGCATACATTAGGGTAATTACATGTGTTAGAAAACAGTATGTGACAGTATCTTCGATAGTGGGAGAAACATAAATTTCTTAGTAATATAGCAATGAAAACTACATGTATTTATAATAAATATACAAGACTCTAGGGAAATAGTGGTGAGGGTAAGGGGAGTAATCCATACCTGTGGGCAGATGAATTAATTTTTACATAAACATGGATGATTTTCAATACATTGTTCTTCACACATGTGTATGATGATGTAAACAAACACTGTCATATGATTTACATGGTTATTTTGACATGCCCATCACAGTGTCACTGCCAGTTGATTTACACGGTAATTGTGCCATACCTCAAGCCTGATGTGCCTTATGTTATGTATACCTCTCCAGTGATTTGCAATCAACACTGTACCACTTTCAACATGTGAACAAGCAAGTGTGTTATTAAAAAAATCTTGGGCAAAAGTCTTAGCAGACAAAGTCAAAGATTATCATAGGGGTTTATCACTATTTTTCTCTGGTTGTAAAATCACCACATTTAAAATTGCAGGAAAATAGATGGGGCTGTTCCAGTAAAACATGTACCCCCCCCCCCGGGATGGCACTTCAAAAAAACGTCTGTAGGAGGTTGTGTTTCAAACTCTTTTGATTGTGACAGAGGAAGGTTGGTTAGGAAAATCACTTCTATTGTGGGTTGTGTAAACAAAATGAGAAATCACTGGTGGGGTTGTCAGAAAAAAATGAATATATATTTAAAATTGCATCTAACCCCTCCTAGCGGTCTAACTCACATGAATAAAATATTGGGTCAGAAATGATGCTAGTACACGCGAGTGCACCAAATTTGTACAAATTTGCGTACTTCTAAAGCAGTGATACACATTCCACAAATTACGTCAACATCACGGATATAAAACAAGTGCTTTGCGCAGTATGCAATTTTTATTCAACTTTTAACTTTAAAAGTGTATGTTATGCTGTAATTCCTGCTGCCAGTAGCGGTCTCGCAGCACCTGATGCGACATCCAGTTTCAAGAAGGCAAACATTAACTAAAGTAGCTAGATACTTCGGTTTGGCATGAATGGCTGTTAAACTAAATTTGATTGGTTCATTGGCCCTAAAACATGCATTTTATGGTGGTTTTAACCTTACTTTCAACATAGAAGTGTTACAGATGTTTGGTTCAAATAAGGGCCACACAGGAAACCAAAATGGCTGAATCACAACAGGGTTTGTCTTCAGACGACATTTTCAGTCGGCAAAATACTGGCTGGTGATAGCTATGGTGACAATGAATTTCATGTGTATCAGTTTGTTGGACATTGGGAAAATGTCACTGGAAATGCCAGTGTGTGATTTTGAGCCTGAAATTGATACTGAGTGCGAGTCCAATGTATGTGTTGGATCGACAGGATGCCGGTTAGTCCAAACCTAGTACTATGCAGCGTTATTTCAAAACTACCAATCCTAAATACAGGTAATTTAAAAGTTCAGTGGAATTTTAGTTTCTTTTCTCCAGACATTCTACACTGAGAGATTTTGTGCCAATTTAAGATGAGCATTCAGATAAACTGAATAAATCAGGATTTACAAAATTAAAAAGAGCATATTCAAGATACCCATGTCTGAACAAGCAGACTATGGGAATGTTCGACTTAAAACCCTAATACAGCATTATAGAAGAGAAAAAATCTGCAATAAGAGGCAGCAAAGCACTGATTCAAGGAAGTGAAACTTTGGCAGAGTTCGTGTTAGTGAAGACTCTTCTTTTTGGAACAGAGACATCCAAGAGAATACCTGTGAGATGTTGAAAACTGCACAACCATAAAGAACAGTAACTTGTTCAAGCTAGTTATGCATATGCGTTTCATACAGCAGACAATGAAAGGGAGTTCTCAGCACAGAATAATATTCATACACAGAGGAGGAGGATCATATTAAATTCGGAAACAATCAACAGATTAATGCTCATAGGATTCATCAGAGAATCCCCGTACAACATAACTAAGTGTGTGTTGATCTCTAGTTGGCAGAACCACTATGGCAACAAAAGAATGATGAGACTAACTTTCATATCATGCAGATGTATTACCAAATGAAGTACATGCTCTCTATGTGCAAAAATTAAATGACATTAAACATAAGGAACACTGATCTGTGTAAAATCAAAGCAAGATGGATAAAATTTGTTCTGTTTGTGTCTGGTTATTCCTATGTATATTTTGGGCATGGTGATATTTTCCGCAGACCTTTTGGCAGTTAATTCCAAGTCATCATTTGGTATTTGTATTTCAAATTGGATTACTATTATCTAGTACACAACATTTTGAAGCAGTGTCATTGAATTATGAAATTGATGAAAAAAGACTTGATGTCGTTCTGATATGCATTCTTTACTACACTACTAATCTGTTCATCCTGATTCATTTTTACCATCTCCTTTTGTCTTACTGGTACCAATACTTTTAATAAAATTGTAACTTCTATTTTCTTGCAATCTCAATATTTTTGATCATGTATTATTGTCAACATGTAAAATGTGCTTAGTTTTGTTTTAAATTTAAAACTATTAATTAACAAGTGTTACATATCGGCTCGTTCAAAAGTAACAAAAGAAAAGAGTGAAGACAACAAGCTTTGTAAGTTTTAACAAAAATAATTTATTTCCCTAGAAAACACGGTGAAAAGGTGAAAATATGAAATAGGACTTACGGTTTGTGAAGAAAATCCAAACCTTTATCCTAGTACTGAAAAAATACAAGTCCTATCACCAAATAATTTTAACTAAATCCAGGTTCGAATCTTGATGACGTTCCAAGATGGAGGATGATGACGTCAGGTGAAGTCTTTACACAAATGTCCAGAATTTCACATTGAACCACAATTTGTAATGTACTATTCCAATTTAGAATGAATTTCACTGAATGTCTTTGTCCTAAACCACTTGTGTAGTTCTCCAGGGAAAAATAAATTATTATTTAAAAAGTAGATGAACTCCTATAACTGTCATCTATAACAAGACACATCTCAAGCTCTACAGATGTAAAGAAAAATAAACTCTTTCCAGCACAAGAAATATAATACCTTCCTCTCAAAGTATAAGAATGACTCTGACTATTTTACAGGGACCTAACTGTTTAAAAACCGAACCAAAGACGTCATTTCATGCACACGCACGAAAAACGCATGGCTATTTCGCAATAAACAATCGCAGTACACGATTTAATCACTTATGCTTAGGAAATGACCCTGGCCACAACCAAACATTTATGCCAGCTGTTTATCCACCCAACAATCTAAAAAAAATATTTGCAAAAGCCGAGAGTCATATTTACATTCTAAATAAACATGATGTTTCTTTCAAAAATATCAGATCCCGTGAACATAATCATCATCATAATACAAAAAGGAAATAAAAAGAATTCAAATTTTAACACACAAGTAATTAAACTACATGGTTGTAACACAAGGGACTAATGTAAAAAGTGAGTTAACTTCATGTGTGCAGAAATTATTGCCATATTACAGAGTGTTGTTAGAAACAACAGAATAGTTGTACGAGATGTATTTCGCAAAGTTGTTGAACTAGCACTCGTATTATCACCACATATTCCATTTAAATAATAATATCATTATTTCTGCATATTCCTATCAGTATTTTCCCAGTGGTATTAAGTTCCTGATCTGATGTTGTTTGTTTCTTGTGCAGTTTTTTCATATCAAGAATTCTCACAGTATCATTAAAAAACAATGTAATCTACAAATTGAGTTGTTTGTCTTGGAGAAGAAATTCATTTTTTAACCCTAAAGTCACTGAAGCTATGAGTTCTGGCATTAAACTCTCACATTAAATAACATTTGAAGTAGCCATGATAGTAATTTAGGATGCAGCTGTACTAATTTCACCTATTCAGATCTTGATATTCAAATCTTGAATGTGAAGAACATGGCTCCAAAAATAAACACATTAATTTTAGAACCTGTTCATTGACTATGAATGAAGTATATAATCCAAGTTCAACTGAATTGTTAGAGAAGTTTTAATTCTTTTGACAACATCGTAATTAGCTGTCAAATATGGAGTAAGCCTATGGTCTTTCTGCCATCCTGACCAAGACCCCACCACAACCACGTGGCCATGCCCAATGACATCAAAGTAATAATCACTATACAACTAGAGATTACATCTCTTTGAGTATTTTGATTTCAGTAGAGCCTTAACAGAGTGGAAGAGTAAGAAAGAGTGACAGATATTTAAGTGTTAGGGAGATATTGAACAATGGTTATTCCTCCTGCCACCATCTCCTCATCAAAGATCACACACACACAAAACTTAGATTAAATCCTGAAATCCTGGCAGCATCCCTGCAGGGGAGATAACTTGACCATTTTATTTGATTTTATTGGTCTTTGGTTATCCCATGGTATTTCTGTTACTTGAACATTATCTACAATGTGTCCAGTCAGCATGGTCAAAAAAGGCATACAAACATTAAGAGTTGTTCAAGGACTCACATTGCTACAGAATGGATATGAAAGAATGAGAACCATACTATGAATCAGTGAAGATAAAATAGAGTATATACGGGTTTAACTGTCGCAGATTGGTTGATAATGAAAGTAAGATTTTAGTAAAAAGAATCTTTTGAGAGCTTGCCCTGCTTGTAACTGAAAAAAGTCAGGAACATTGTTTTATTAACATAATTTCCATCCTTTTACAGACCTGAGTTTGGAAGACTCATTACTGAAATCAACACCTGAGTCTTTGATGTAGTATTGAAAGCACACATTTCAAACTTGTGTAGATCCATAAAATGGTGCAGCTGTTATAGTTTTCTTTTCACAAAAGCTGTCATCATAGATGTGTCTATACTGATACACAAGTTTACAGTGGGAACTGAATTAGTACAGTGAGTCCTTAACTCCTGAGTTTTGTGCAGAAACATGGAATCCAAGCAGAATACATCCACAAATGTAGAGGTTTTCTGTCTTGGATATAGTCTCCCCATTGCATTTCACATTGATATACATATTTACAAACAATTAGCCTAGTAGTAGGAAAAGTAAGCAACAAATTTAGATACATATTATAAACAAGACAAATAGTATGTGAGGAGACAAGATCATATGAACAGGCTGGAATGGAGAAGTATAATAGCAACAATAATGAGTAGACATGTGCCTCTTTTATGATTTGTGAAACATTATTTTCTCAGCTTCAGTAAGAAATTACATCAAAGGGAAGACAATAAAAGGTGTACAGTTAACTAAACCAACGTGAATTTAGCTACTTAAAAGATGTATCAAATCAATTTTAACCTTCTGGTCATATCTGTTCTTATCTGTTCCTGTCCATTCTGGTGATTATGTCCACTGAATCAGTATGGTTGGAAAAAAATTTGGCAAATTTAAAGATTGAAAAAATCTTCTGGCTGATTATGATTATACACTGTACAATTTCATTTCTTGGGTTGTGCTCAATTCAAATGCATCTTTGAAAAACTGATGCATTCTCATATTTTGTCTGTTAAAAATATTTATTACACGTGCACATCTCCAGATATAGGTGAATATAGCTTGAATAAGTTATAGTAGTTCTGGTTGGAACAATGGATATTGTTAGTGAAACTTTAAGTGAGCTAAAATGTAAACTTTTCGGCAGCGTGTGATGCAGGATTGTTCAAGACTTCTCCATCTCATATGCTCACCATGAAAAATCCATTTGTACCAACTGATGATGACTTTTAGGTAACTGGCAGAAAGGCATAATTGACAATATTCCAAGGTCTACAAAAATTACTAGAGTCAAAATTGATAAACTCACACAGCTGTGGCAAAAATGATGGACTAGTACTTTTGCTGCTGTTGCAACTGTTGATAAGTTGGTTGATTTAGTTTGGTTGGGTTTGTTTTTTGGGGGCTTTTAATGCCATGTACATGATACATAGCAGCCACTACATTAGGTGGAGGGAAAACTCAAAAGACCACCAACCCAAATTGGTTGATCTGTGACAAAAACTCACTCTGTGAAATGTGCAAGTGATCTGTAAAGCAGGCACCTTAGTACACTTGGACACATGGAGCCTTTGTTGATTTGATGTTTATCTCCAACAGCCGAAGTCATTTAGACACAAAACCTCAGGTTTCGGTAGATCATTATGGCCTTTACACCATTTTCAGATCAAGAGAATCTATATATGGCAGCCAGTTTTACTGCTGAAGAAAATCCAGGTACTTTTGAGACACCAAACACCACTTATGTAGAACCACTGACCTTCCACAAGTAACTGGCAACATTCTCATGTACACATTGGAGGCAAGTAATCACATGACAAGCATCTTGTACCACTCTGCCATGGAAGCCCCTCAGATCTGTATCACAAGACAAGCATCTTATACCACTCTTCCATATGAAAGACTAGAAGTGGGAGATAGAACCTGTGACAACTGGATTGAAAGTGCAGAACGTTACTGCTAGACCATCAGTGATGATGATGATGCTGTTGACAATACAGTTAACTGCAGTGATGTTAATTTTATGAGTAGTCTGGAAAAAAATGATTCCTTGACTTTCATCCATTTTTTAAAATCTAATTTATGATATAAAAATGTTTGACTTGCATTATTTCATTTTTTTAAACTTTATATTAGTCTTGAAACAAGGCCTAAAAATAAGACATTGGTAACTGAAATATGTGTTCTTACAAGAAATGATATAGTGTAAAAGTAGGCAGAAATAATGTGACATCACTTCCACAGGCATTAGTGATTTTTTCTGACAAACCATGTATTGTAAGTTTATCAAAACATTTATTGAAAAAAATAACAAGGGAATCATAGCATTTGACCACACATTTAAAGCAATACAAGATGTAACTATTATTCAAATCAAAAGCAGCATGCCTGAGAATAAAGAAAAATAGCAAAACATAGTGATCACTTTAGTAAACACACAGTTTAGAAAGGATACAAATTTGTGATTTCTGTGTTAGAACAGAATTCCCTATTATAAAATCTATATTCATGGACATTAATTAGTAGATATTAAGGGACTGGTCAATGACATCTACAAATAATAAGCCACCAAGAAAATTTGTGATTTCACAGTATCAGAGACATACATGGCTGACAGACAAACAAAAGGACAAAAGATTGATTATAATGAATGAATACAAATAAAAATATGCAGTAGATTATATGATCTATAAGAATTCAGTAGATTACCTCCAGTCAGCTGTCATATAAATCATTTCATTCTCCAACCCAATATTAAAATCGCTCCTACCTCCCACTAACCCATAGCCAGAAATTAAGTAGAATAAAATATGCTTCTGAAGGGGGCAGTGTTTTTCGATTAAAACATATCTGATGGTGGATCATAAATATTTTAAAATTATTTCTGTTGTGGGTAGGTTGAATTTGAAAATGCCTTCCCCCCGGGGGGTATATGTTTTACTGGAACAGCCCTTGGTACATTTATCATATGTTAGATATTTAGAACAACAATTCTTAATAAAACATATAATCTTCTGTATCTATTTATTGGATTAATATTTCCACACATATACAGATTGATTTTGAATATGATACCAGTAGTACAGTTAATTGGGGGTTCTGGCTCACCTATGCCTTTTCCACAGGGGAAAAGGGGATCTTGACTCACTTGTATGTAATGAAGGAGGTTCTGGCTCACTTATGCCTTTTTCCATAGGGGGTTTTGGCTCACTTGTCTGTGTGTTTTTGGTTATCTGTGTTTGGCTCACTTTGTTATCGCTGTCACTGTGTTTTTTCTATTAGAGATGTACTTGTAGTATAGTGAAGATGTCTCTTCTGTGTTATCACTGGCATGTGGACAAGTTGGGTTTGAGAAGAGATTTGAATCAAAGTTGGAATTAAGTGAGGAGGAGGAGTCAAAGACATGGTTGAAGCATGCGATGGAGTTGATAGCATATGCAAATAAGGATCTGAGTTATGTGCCTGAGATGATTTATTGTGAGGATAGTGGTGATGAGGAGGAGGATGTGGAGTGGGTGAAGCATAGTCACAGTCATCAGTATCCAGTGCAATGCTACAATCAGCAGTATTACATCCAAAATAAGTTGAAGCATTTTCATTTATCAGAGCTCCAGTGAAATGAGTTTGATAACTGGTTGAATAAGTTGACTCTAGTGCAGTTGATGGATTGTGTAAAATTTATCAAATCTGAGTATGTGTTTAAGCATCTTTTTGAGAAGATGGGTCTTCACAAGCATGTGGCAAAATGTAAAGCTGTGTCTGGAAAGAGCTTGATGGAACAATATGATAAGATTATTTCTGAGGCGTTGTCAGGCTAATCAGAGAAGCAGTGGGAATCCATGACTTGAATTGTTCAGGATAGCCAAACCACTTGACTAGTGAATTTTTTACCTTTACTAGAGAGGGCTTTTTCAGCTTGGTCTGTCTTTTGTAATTCCTGCTCATAAAACAAACCTTGGATGGGTTCTTCTGAAGAATCTTCGAGGGTATAGGTAATGGGAATGATTTTCTGAATGGCATCGAAACAAAGACTTCTTCGGTCCAGTTGGGAGTGTATCCTTTTTTGAAGGTGGATTTTTGTCAGCTGATTCTGATGCGATCCCCTGCATTGAATTATGGCTCTAACAGATAAGGCATCTGCGATCTGTTGTTTTTGAGTGCCTGAGGAGGCTTCTGCTGTGGTCATTTGAATTGTTATATATATTTTATTTAATTATTTGTTTGTATGTTTTAAATTTTTTTTTATTCCATTACATGCTATTATAAGGTAACTTTGTTTACTGGATTTGACATTTTCCAGAAATTCAGTTCATTTCTGTTTGACCTGACTGTTATAATAATAGAAACACTGTATCTAGTTGCTGACCTTGATTCAGAACCAGTGAGGGTTTTGGTAAACAACTCTTTTTTTTAATTTTATTTTTATTCTTTCCCAGAGTAAGAACCATTAATTTCAGTTAAGGCCATACTGGGAGTATGTGATGTTAGGCGTGTAAAAAGCTTCTATTTTGTTATTGAAGGATGACCATGTGACCCTCATCTGGGAATCTGTCTTGCGTCTTAAACTTGTGTGTAACTGTTGTCTTTATAGAATTTGTTCATTTGGGCTCCAAACCATTGACAATTAAAGATGTTTTGTTGTGACCAGTTTGAGTTGAAATTTTATTTTATAGAATTAGTGAATCTTTTCCCAGGAAATAGATAAGCACTCCTACAAAATTCTTGGATAAAGACATTTATTGAAATTTAAAATTCAAAACTGGAATAATATTTTCTGTGATTGTACAAGGAACTGTTGACACATCTATACTTTGAAGGTTACAACAGACGTCATCGCCTTTCATTTTGAATTTCATTGGGACTTGAACTCAGATTCATTTAGGACCTTTTTATAATATGACTTCTATCTTTTAATTCTTGCATTAATTTTGGATTTGATTCATAAAACCATAAGTTCTTTTTCTCATTTTTACCTTGGTTTTCTAGGGAAATAAATTATTTGTTAAATTTTACAAAGCTTGTTATCTTCACTCTTTTCTGTTATTTTTTGTAAGAGCCTAAACATGTAACAGAATGCTTCGATGCTAGGTATGATTGTAGCGGTCAACGATGTCTGGAAGAAAATCTAAGTATCAGTTGGTATTATCGCTGATGAATCTTTCCCACATGTGATTTTTGAGAGTTTAGTTAAATTATTCGATGACAAAGGCCTTGAGAGAATTATGAGTGCTGTACAAGGTGATGTTATGTTTTTGAAGCCAGTCTGAGATGGTTTTGTTATAAAATTTGCTATCATGATCCGCCCAGAGTTTATGGGGCTTTCATGTGCCTGTGATGCTATCCAGCGCCTGTATAACAGAAGTTCCTTTTTTGTTTTTGAGAGGAATGACTCAAGTATATTTACTAAAGACATTGATGACTGTCATGAGATAATGGAAATGATCACTGTAGGTGCTGTGATCTCTCATGTCCACAAGATCTGCTGACCATAACTTGTCTACATCTACAGCGATGACTCTGCATCATGGAAAATGCTTGCGTGCTATTTTATGCAGTTTGTCTGTGAGAGTGTCTGATGTTTTCATGCTGATGCCAGGAATCCTGATTCTAGGCATATCTATGCCCAACTTATGTTTGGCTTCAATGATTCCTCTGATGATAGTTCTGTTGATAACGTTCTCTGAAATTTTTAGGCTTGAGTTCTTTTAAGTCCCTCAGCATGACTCTATCGCATTCTGCTTTGTTGTCAGGATGATCTCTGTAACAGATATCGTGATGTATCACGATGGCATTGACATAGTTGTAGGGTTCCTCACCGCTGATGGTGCTCATCCAGTTGTTGATCTAATGGGTTCCATGGCCCTGTGTACTTATGTCCTGGCAGCATCCATCCACCTCGAGGTCTGGGAAGTTTTCCGATGACAGCATGGACATCCATGGCTCCCCCAAGAATTTGTCAATGTCCACATCCTTTACAGTCTCCCATGCACAGATTTCTTTCCACATGAAGGTCCTCACAGCTCGTATCAGCTCACAATGTCTGCAATGATACATGTTTTATATAAATTGCTCTACATTTTGGTGGTCTCATGCTGCTTGATGAAATGTGATTTTTTTTAAAACTGCTGACAGCACACCTGGATTGGATCATGAGACGTTTATTTTTGGTGACTACCTCAATGGAGTTCACACTTTCTGTCCTGGCTTTGCACTTGAGACACCATGAGTCCATGATACTACATTATACTTTGTATATTTTAAAATTTAAAAGTGTCTCGATGGGGGATTTTCCTCAAAGTCTGTTCTTTATGTAATCCACGCAGTAACATCCACAAGTACTATCATTATTGTTTTGAAGCTGTAACGAGTTATAGACCACTCCTTTATGTGCCGAATGTAGATATCTAGTAACCTCATCAGGAGGAGGTAAACCAAAGGAATCAAAATATTCTACATCATCCAAATGAGTATCTTTGATGATAGCAACTCAGTGTGTGCCCTGTCTATCATAATAATTTTGAAGATAAACCACGCAGCTCTCATTGGAGTTGATTTGTTCAGAAAGTTGATCCTTGGAACAGACACCTCAGAAGTTGGGAGATTTTAAGAGATACTCAAGATCATAGTTGCTTAAAACCTTTTTTTTCTCATGTTGGTAACTCTTTTTCCGCACATGGTTCCAGGCAATTGGGGTCCTCTACTGATACCAAGCAATCCTTGCAGTAAGGTTCAGCGAGGCCAGCAAGGAGAGGACCGATAAATCCTCCTTGTTTAGACATCTGCGACGCGGATAAGTTTATGACGATACCTTTTTGAGCTGCCTTATGTTTAGTGATGATGTTGACTTGTCATTGGGTCAGCATGAGTCTATTGGATCCAACGAGTGCCTAGGCTTTTAAGCGGACGGAGATAGGCATTTTATGGGTGGCCGCCACAGCGATATTTTTGTTCTGCTGTGGAGACAGCGTGATGTCTACTGGAATGTACAACATGATGACATTATATGAAATGCTATTATTATTTTTTTCATTGTTTTGGTTTGACATTTTGATATCCTGCAGAGGAGGCCATGATGGCTTGCCTTCGATGCATGCCATTTCCCATGGTTGCCTTTTGAGTAGCTCCAGTGACGGCTCCTGCAGCTGCAGCCATTCCTAATGGGGGTAGTACTTTAGCAAATAACTTGAGAACCATGGTTTTGATGAAGGGAATGATGGCAATGGCTTCGTCTGTACTAAGGTGTCTTTCCTCTAGGCATGTTTGGACAATAGAGTTGTCTGACAATAGAGTTGCTAACAACAGAGTTGTCTATACAAGGACATTAATTTTTCTGTTGAGGACATATAACGTCGTGAATCGCCAAGGCATAGCAGAGGTAATCATCACCAGCTGCTGGTGCAACCGTCCATCTTATTTCAATGTCAGCTGGAGAGTCTTTAAGATGTTCAGTATGTTTGTAGACATCAAAGTGAAAGATGGGATACAAGCTAGTGAAATCCTCAAACCCAATCTGCTTGCCTATGTCCACGTCTTGATACTTCTGCATGGCCTCTATCAACATCATGTACATGCGAGAGTAATTTCAAGTAGCCACATCAAGGTTACATTCGAGTTCTCACTTGGGAAATTGACTGGAGTTGATGCAGACATGAATGTGAGACAGATTGAGATGTTTGAAGATGTGCTTGTTTTGAAGTTGACCACCGTTACACTGGTCTGCCAGTTGAAATGCCATGAAGACATGTCTGGGAAGTTTGCTTCCAGGATTGGTGGCAACTCTCCATGATGTATTAGTCTGTGCAGTGAAAAACTGTTGCATGTAGATATGGTGTTGTTCGAAGTGCAGTTTTTTGGTGAATTGGGCTAATGTTGTTTCCAATTTGAAGATGTGTGCAGTGGAAGGTGTGATTTTGGACATCCACAATGACAACCACGTCATGATGAATTGTCCATTGGCTACTTCCCCCTCTCTGTTCATGTATTGAGCTGGGGAATCTCTTTCCAGCACAAGCGTGTGTTTGACACCTCAAAAGATGGTGTGAATATCTCGACATAAGCCAAAGATACTGCTGAGAGGAAGAAGGATATCTCCTAGCTAGCATCAGTCACATCACGTCGAGAGGCAAATCCCATGTTGTAGCCAGCATTACGTGCTATGGAAAAATTTGTTCTGAAATTAGATCCATTGAGTGCAGTACCATCTGGCACAGCAGCTGCAGTAAGCATGTTTCTGGCACCAGCAAACTTGGAAGTGACAGCACCTCCCAACGTTGTATCTCTAAACCACCACATGTTGGTAGCACACAATCGCATGTAGTCATTGCTAAACATGATCAAGTTCTGGATGGCGCTGGCTTGAGGTAAGTAGCCATTGATTTCTTCAATGGTTTGATTGTTCAGTTGATACTGAGATGACTTGAATAATAACTATCCATTATTTTGGAGCGTGATTTTATCACCTGCATCATAGTCATCAGGTGGGTTGACATTCGTTTGTATTTTACCTCGGACTTACAAAAAGGCCTTATGAGGAAGCAGATACACATCTTCATCATGCGTCTCTATTTTTTTATGGGTACTTGCGTTGAGATTGGTGATGTTCATGTCCTGATACTCCACATACTCCTACTCGGTGGTGGAGTCATCCATGGGAGTAGCATCATTGAGGCGCAGATAATCAGAAGTGAATCTCGAATACATGATGCTGTGCTATAAGAGTGTGATAAAAAATTATGATAATCGTTTTAAGCCATACCCGGTCATGATGGCGCCCAGAGAGGGGGTGGGTGGGCAAACATTTTTGTCCCCAAGTCCTGTAAAAAAATTTCAAATCTCTTACTGAGAACCCTGATGTTTTTTAAAGCACCTTCGTCACCTCCCTGGACACTGGCATCTCTGCTATTGGATAGGGTGCTGCTGTTGGAGTTGTGGTCATCATCATTGACTGTGGCATGATTTTACTGGCTATTTTTTGTCCTACAGAGGTTGTTCCAGTGGCTCCTGCTTCAGCAGGCTTGAGAGCAATGGGTGAAACTTTGGCGGCAATACCTACCTGGAAGGGCTGCACATATGGAAGAAAACAGCATGGATAATAATCCACCTTCAATTTTACATCACTGAACATGGGATGGTCTCATCGTTGCTTTATTTTAACAATGAACATATATTAAGACATGTTTGCGACATCTATGTGGCTCTGACATGTTTACTTCTTCCTCCGCACATGCAGATAATAGGTGATTCTTTCATTGTTGTTATCGACAGTATTTCCAGACTGATCGGTCAGCCACATGGTGATTTCCCAGATGGCGTACGTGTTCATGATGGGATAATAAATGAAAGGATTAGGATGAAAAGCTGCATGAGCTATCCAGGTGGGACATTAATCAATGTGGAGTAAATGATGTTGGAGGCAGAGCCCACAGAAGACAAGGATCCCTGTGTGATCGAGCAGTTGATGAGGAGGCTGTTGACGTCAGTGATGTTGACGGGAAGATCTCCTTCATAGACTCCATTTTGTAACAGGGTTGTCTCAGCGCTAAACCCCAGGATAGAACCGATGGAGTTAGCGATGTTGAATCATATGATGTAATTTCCGAGAGAGTGATGCGAGTCTGCAATGTGGAATAGTTAGGTTCGATTTTAATGTTGGCTGAGGTGTCTCCATTTGTGGTGATCAGCCTGGAGATTTCTATGGCAATGTCGGTGATGTTGTATCTATCTGGAGAGATCATGATCATTTTTTGTTGAAGCTAGACCATGTATGAAATCTGATTGTTGTTCACGGTGACATTGAAGAAGCTGTTCCAGATTTTGGCGGAGATGAGAGCGATTTCATACAACGATTGTTAGTTGAGTTCCAGCAGTGGATTATACCTTACTATGGACATGACCGTTTTTGAGTCAAACAACAGCGAGGCATCGGTGAGAGCCATTCTCTATATCAAGTCCTCGTACACAATTCAATACTGATCCGACATCACCAACCTTTGATCCAGAAGATGATTGAGGATTTCCACCATCTCATTGTCGACCTCCACACCCACATTGCCCACTTGTTTGGAGGTGATCAGCAACTTAAGATGAGAGACGATTTCAGCAGGAGTACGAAAGTAGCATATGCAACTTCCTGTCTTTTCAGCCGCAGCTTCTTTAGATCCTGTAAGCCATAAGTTAAGCTTGCTAGTTATTCCTGACTGTTGCGCTTTCTGTTCAGCCTCTTTTATTTGCTCTTGTTGTAAGTAATCTCTGTACTTTTTCTCTCCTCTATCAGACTCACTCTTAAGATCCTTGTTTAAGTTTTTTAATCTCTGATATTTCACTCATCCTAATCCCTTTTCCTTATCTTTTTCTGTGGTAGACTTAACCAGAGAAGCATACTTTTGGTTTACTTTATCCAATAAATCATGTGCTGCTACCAGGTAGAAATAAGCTTCCTCCATTGTTACTGTCCTTTTTAAATACTCTTGCATGGAATCCAATTTTGTTTGCTCAAAGTCAATTAACCATTCTAAGCTCAAATCAGATTCTGAATACTTTATGTCCTGAATCAGTTTACCTTTTGATTCATTACATTTAAATGCTTCATAATCGCTAAATGCAGTAACTTTTTCTTCCTCTTCATAGAACTTTTCTAATTCACCATTAGTCTCTTCCTCCTTCTTACGCACCTCCTCTAGCTTTGATTTTGCAAGTTTCTCTTCTTCTTTTATTTTTTCAAGTCTGGCTTCTTCTTCTTTTGTAGCTTTTTCACGTTTTGCTTCTTCCTCTTCTTGTATATTTTTCAGTGTGAATTCTCCAGTTACTTCCTTAGTTTCTGCCTTTTTTTACCAGTTGTTGCAGGTTGTTTTGGATCTTTTACCTTAGTTGGAGTTTTTGATGGAGATGGAGGTTGTTTTGGAGCTGAGGCTTTAGGTATTACTGCAGGTGCTAACCCCTCTAACAATTGTTGCTGCTGATGTTGAGTCATTGTGAGTGTGTCTATCAGTTGATCCTGCTTAGCGTTGTACACCGTCTTGACATCATTGATTTTGGCTATGATAGGCCTGAAAAATTCTCCAGCAACATCGCAGTGAAAGGTCTGTTGACCTATTTTGTCTTCAAGCACGCGTTGAAGTAAGGCTGTCCGATGCTCAATAAACTTTATGAGGACATCCTCATGCTGTCGACGTGTAGTAACATTTTTGAATGGCATAGACATTGTTTTCCAGACCACACATACTAATCAGGTAGATAAAATTTATCAAAACCTTTTTGATAACATTCAGGAATCGTTTCTGCATTGCGATGTAAGGTCATGAAATCATGCTTGCAGGACAATGTTGCTTTGGCGTAGCAGTCTTTGAACTGTTTAGCAGTGATGCCCCTGCAGTGGTCTCACACGATCATGTCTACATCTTGGTTATCCAACCCTGAAAACAGTACTAAGTATCCTGTGTTGCGTCTGATGTATTTAGGGATGTCATAGTACAAATGAGTGAGATAAATACTGTTGCACCATTTGTGTAGTGACAACAAAAAGTACTCACAGATTTTACTCATGTTCTTGCAGTCAATTTTGATGTCATCAAACACAATGATTCTATGCAGGTCTGAATCCAAGTTTTCCACTGGTTGAATCTCATCTGGATCAGCGATCATGAAGACGTCTCCAACATCACTCGCCTGGACATTATCCAACGAGTCCCCTAATGTGTCCAGCGTGTGGTATTTGTCCTCATGAGGATTGAGCGTGTACAGAATGACTTGATCATATTTGAGCATGTCGTTGAGAAGCATGTTCATGAGGAGGTTGGTTTTGCTGCGACCGGTGGGACCCACGATCATGTAATGGCAGTCTGGCATCAAAAAATGATGTGGATGCTCTGGTCCTTTTTCCTTCATGTCAAAGTTAATGATGTTCATGGTTTATATAAAATTCACTACTTGAATCAGAATTCGTACACCACCTTTGAGATGTTGATCGGCTCAGGAAATAATAATAATAGTTCTTTGAATGAGGACAAAGTCAGTCTCTCCAGGGATTCCATGATGGACCATCTCAACATGAGTGGCCACAGTCTGACCAATCTTGAGGATGTGAGTTATACTCCTCTGGATGCCAATGCCACATGATAGTCTCATGTGACTAAGTTGGCACAGACAAAATTATCATTGACTGGTGGAACGATGACAAGCAATATCAGCATGGGTGGTCTGAGTTTGTATGGACTTCCTACAGCCACAGCAGGGTCTTCTCAGCCTGTGAGAGCTTCCAATCGGGATGTGGTGCTGGTGGGCAAGTATGATAAGACAGGAGGTACAATCAGTGACAATGTCGCAGTGACTGGCACGTTGTCCGTCGCCGGTCAGGTGACGAGCAATCTCACCATGTCCTCACTGACCTCAGGAACAACATCTCAGAACACAAGAGTGGTGGGAGTGATTACTGGACTCAATATTAAAGCAAGTATAGTGTATCATTTTGGAATGTCAGACCGCTCCATCTGGATCGATAGAGAAGCCGGTGACAATTACACATCCATTAACGTTCAAACCATTGAAGGATTTCACATCAACAATTCTAGCTACCAGTTGCTGGTGGATATCAATAATACTCAACTTAACCTATACAGGACCACATTGCTATGGTTCAGCTTTACAGCTGCTATGGTCAACTTCTGTGGTTAGCTCTACATCTGCTACATTGTCGACACCGATTAGCTGAAAATACATCTAACACTGTGTACTGTGCATGACAAGGGCATATACGACAACACGTAATGACGTTATTTATGGTAAGCTATACAAATTACATTATCAGCACAACATTACAAAGCAATAAACAAGTTCAGAAGTGAACCTACCCGTGTCCAATAAGAATCCTATGGTACTAAACATTTCTTAAAAATGCAACTTTATATTGCTAACATAAATCTCTTGCTAAGTCACAAACAAGAATAGGATATATTTGCATTATACTATGTAAGCCAAAGCTACATAGAAACTATAAAAAAATAAATGTGGTAGTACAATAGTTATAACCTAAAATATACGTAAGAAATTAATAAATAACTCATGTACCTCTGCAAATAAAGATGTGCAAGTCCTTAAGTAGACTGCTCACTGACAAGACGTTCCATAATATAAAGATTTAGTCTTATGGTGAGGCATTTATACACAGCCAATGCAACCCTACGTTGTCTGAGCTGGAAGTATTCTGTTTTTCCCATTGAAAGCACTTCACACATGCAGGATAGGATGAACCAAACTCACTATTTTAAAATATTGTACAATATACATAAATCACCCTCGGGTATCGTTGTACACAAAATGAAACCTGAGTACATGTATTTAATAAATGAAGGGACTTGTACAGTTCTGTGACAGTGATCTTAAAGCATTGTTCAAGAGTTTAGCAGACGTAGGAGCATGATCCTGGACTTTGACCATATCGATGAGAACTATTATCATCGACATGTCTACATCTACAAACATGCCTATTGACACTACAAATGCATCTTCAGAGTCATTTCAATGGTGACGGTGACAGATGTCATTTCCACAGCAGCCTTGGGCAATCCGCTGATGTTGATTTGTCTAGAGTGGGACTGGCTCTTCAGATGCTGATGAAACATATAGAGCCAAGCTTGGAGGCCAAAAAGAATTGTACCAAGCAGGCTATGCTGGCCTATCAGAAAATGTTGAATTAACTTCTATCGTAACTGCGTGGGGCTTCCTTCGACATGATGTTGCTGATCAGCGAAATGAGAACCATGGATGACCTCATCATGGACATGGTAGACAATCAGTGTATTACTCTGAACCGATTCAAAAAAATCTATGATCAAAAATATCAAGACAATGTCTGACGAAGAGGTCATTGTGACCGACGTGGTCTTGTATCACCCAGAAGCACTCTACGAGGCCATTGCCACAGTCCTTTGAAATAACGGGCCAGTGCATATCAAGCTGATGGACAAGTCTTACTGACAAGAGAACAGCAAATCGACTAGGCTCAGGATGGTATCATCAAAATATACTACAATGAGAATTTGATTCGTCAGCACTGCACGTGATGTTTGAGCGAAAAAACGTTGAAAAAGATTTTAAAATGTCTTAATATAGCATCATGGATGTAGAGATGGCTGAAGGTGTATCAGACCATATGTGATACATGACATATGTCATTGTGGAAAACAAGGCAGATCTCGAGGAGGCCATTGTCAGTGCATTTCATCTCAGCATCGACATCGACGTCAATTTGATCCTGACCAAAGTCATAGGCATAGGACAAGATCTTATCTTGCTCACAATGACACAGCAGAAAAATGCTCTACGTGTCAGGAATGCTCAACATGACCTATGATAAGGAACTCCTGTTGAAGCATTGCATCTCCTGCATGCATCGAGAACACCTCCTCAAGTTGCTGTATCGATCCTCCTAAATGAAAAAAAGGATTTAAAACATGGCATTTGAACATATTTTTTTGTTAACCGCTGGGTCTTATGTCCAAATTGCACAACTGATTATCAGAGGTATCTCTGTTAAGGTGAAAGACTGAATAGCCAATGGGCACCACTCCACAATGAGCTTCAAACATAAAACATTGATGGTACATCATTGCCTTCACTCCGTTGACAAACACGTACACGATGGAATAGCCAGTCATGCTAAGCCTTACCGCGTGTCTGATTTTCACATGTATGCTCCTCACCTCTCCTTCCACATTCACTTCATAACGACTAGACACAGGATGTACTTTCCACATCATGCTTAATTGTAACCAAAAATTCCTTGAAAATCTCTGAATGATTTTTGGGTTTAATAGTGATTTTTGTTTTTTATTAGTAATATTTAATCAGTCTGATATTTTTTCCATCACAATGCTGGCACACTTGGAGTTGACCTCAAACTCCTTCCAGACATCCAAGCAGGGTTTCATCCCTGGACTTCCACACTTGATGAGAGCATAATGATGAGGGGAGTGCTCTCTCGTACAAGACCTGTTGTGCTTTTCTGTGCTACCCTGAGGTAGCCACACACACATTTGAGTCCCACGTAGAGGCATTGTGCTATATAACACACATCAAATTTTTATGTCACAAAAATGAACAAGCAATTAGAGAAATGAATACAAGACTATTATATAGCATCTCTGTTGCTCCAAGGATAAACCAAAATCTTGTCCTAAGTAAAAATTAACAAGCAATTAGATAAATAAATACAGGACTATGTTATATAGCATCTCTATCATTGCAAGGATAGACCAGCTTTTTTACCTAGTATCAATGAAACAGAATTATGCTTCAAGTTGTTGCTAATCCAGGAAGAGATTTTATCTTTTGTCATGAGATCGCTCGCCGACTCAGAGACATCGCTCATTTGGTGTCAGGTACTAAAATGCCCTATCCAAGATTGAATGTAGCTCTGTATGATCTCATCGTGTACATTCCAAAAGACCTCCAGGTGATGTCGAGGGGAGACAAAGTCTATCACCATAAGCTCATTAACTAGTACAAGGCCATAGCTTAATGAGAGATCATCACCATGCAGCAGTACAACTGCAAGACCAATACAAAGCACACACTGGAATAACTGCTAAGCCTTCCAAGTTCCTTTGACTTCAGCATGAGATCCTCAGTTGATCCCATTGAGTTACTATCAAGAAAAAACTACCCAAAATCGATCCACGAGCTCTTCGATGAAAACGCGATCAGGTTACACGTCTGGTGCCTCCTAGATGTACCAGAAAAGTGTATGGTGGTGCTGATAAAGGATTTATCTACAATCATTCCCATGTACTTCAGCATGGAGTCAATAAACAAACTTCTGCAGCACATTCTACATCCCACCATCCAAGAACAACATACACACGCAGCCATCAAACTTGGTGTCACTTCAACATTCATCTCATCAAGGAACTCAAGGGCATCTGTGTGTGGATCAGATCTAAACTGTTAATCATGTATCGCAGTGATGATTTTAGTAACATCATTGACGTCGCCTGGTCGTTTATCCAATGTTGCATTGAAAATTATCAAGAGTCGGGATCAGCTTGGATCTTCGCCGGAGTCAGTTCTATCTCATTTCAAACTTCCAAATTCACATTGTTGAGTGGAAGTAAGTACATGCCTCTTCCCAAATCAGTCTTGGTCACTAAAGCCTGCATCAACATCAAGAACAACGATGACTACTGTCTCGTGTTGGCTATACTTTCTGCTCTACATGCTGCAGAGGATAATGCCGATCACATCTCAAAGTACAAGCCATATTTTGATACCATCAAAACCACTGGAATCAACTTTCCATCAGCAGGTAAAGACATTCCTAAACTAGAATCACTCAATGAAGGACTTTCCATCAATGTGTTCAGACTCAATGACAAAAAGGCAGGCAATAAGCAGTTCGTGGTCTATCCACTCATGATCTCGAAAACAGCCTCAAAATGCTGCATCAATTTACTGCATCACCAAGACCATTTCATGCACATCAAGGTCTTCAGTTGATTATGTCGATCTCAGTACACCCAGCATAAAAATCATGGCTACTTCTGTTATCATTGCTTACAATGCTTTCTACAATCAGCATGACTTCAAGAACACATCTCTTCAGGATACTGCCAAGAATTAAGACGGTGCAAATGCCACACGATTACATGCTTAAGTTCGAACGTCACCACAGAAAATACGCTCGTACTTTTTATATCGTCTTTGACTGCGAGGCCAAGCTTGAAAAAGTAGAAGGACCTTCACCAGATCCTAGCCATTCTTTCACTCAGAACATAAACACAACCCATGCTCGATTGGGTTTAAGGTATGCTGTTCCATCGATGAATCCCTGTCATGGGAATATCATCAGCATTGTGGTGATGATTACAATGTCTGGATATTTGAGCAACTCACTACAAAGCTGAAACACATTCAAGAGATACAAAAAAATCCAGCACCTATCACTTCATTCACACTGTCACAACTGCAGCAACATACAACAACTCAGCAATGCCACATCTGCAAAGAGTACTTTAAACCCCATGACAGCAAAGTGAGAGACCACTGCCATATCACTGGTCATTATCAAGGAGCTGCTCATGCCGACTGCAACTTACGCTTCAAAGACCCAGACTTCCTTCCCGTCATTGCTCATAATTTATTTGGATATGATGGACATTTCATTGTGGCAGCTCTCAATCATCCACACATCAGAAAGATTCTCGCTGAAGTGGGAACTAAAATCAAAAGTATCCCCGACAATTTCGAAAAGTACATGTCAATCACCATTGGACCTTCCCAATTCATTGACTTGTTTCAGTTTTGTCCATGTCGCTGGAAGAACTCGCTAAACACTGTCCTAAGTTTACCCACCTTGTCAAAGAATTTGGTCACCAAACTGATCTTCTCAAACAAAAAGGAGTCCATCCCTACGAATATATCAATGCCTCTTTGCGATTCAACAAAACATCACTACCTGGTCAAAAAGATTTTTATTCTCATCCTTTCCTGACAGGAGTCACCGATGAGGAATATCAATACGTGAACAAAATATGGAAAGAATTTGACTGTCATGCTCTCAGAGACTATCGCGATGTTTATTTCTAAACGGATGTGCTTTTACTTGCAGATGTCTTCGAAAATTTCAGATGAACGTGCCTCACTCATTACCAGCTCGATCCCATCTGGTATTTCTCCTCACCCGGACTCGCCTGGGATGCTATGCTCAAATACACCGGCATGACCATAGAACTCTTCACCAATCCAGACATGTTCATGATCACCCAACACATGATACGAGGTGTTATCTATGTCATCAGTAAAAAAACACACTGTGGCCAACAATAAATACATGAAAAAACTATGACCCCACCAAACCACCTGTGTATATCCTATACCATCACACCAACAATCTCTATGAAAAGGCTATGTCACAACCTCTTCCTGAGGGAGATTTTCACTGGATCAGCGAAGAATAATTCTTCCAGGAAAGACTGGCAGGATATAGCGATGGCAATGGCTATTTTGTCCAGGTAGAACTTAAGTATCCAGAACACCTCCATGAACTTCACAACGATTATCCCTTCTGCACTGAATCAATTCTGGTGGACATCTTGATGCTTTCTTATGAATAGCTACAAGAAAAGAAACAGTTCGGACTTGGAGACGCTAAGGTAAAAAAAACTCATACCCAATCTCAACCACAAAAAACGCTACAAAATGCATTATCGTCTACTCAAACAAGCTCTCCAGTATGGACTCGTTCTAGAAAAAGTGCATCGAGTACTCAAGTTCAAGCAATCTCCTTACATCGATCTCAATACAACACAATGCGCTAAAGCCACCACAAACTTCAACAAAGACTTCTTAAAACTAATGAATAATAGTGTCTTCGGAAAAACCATGGAAAACATCAGACATTGCAACGACGACAGATAAGCTCATACCCAATGATGCCTTTGTCAGCATGAAAATCTTTGACGAAGAACTCATCGCCATCAAATCCAGAAGAAAAACCTCTTGCTGGACAAACCTGTCTATATCAGAGCAGCCGTTCTCAATCTCTCCAAAATGCTAGTGCTGGAGTTTCATTACAACTTCATAAGACATAAGTATGGAGACAAAGCTATACTTTTCATGACCGATACTGACTCACTCATGTATGGAATTCACACTGACGATGTCTATGCAGACCTACATTAACATCGAGAACTCTTCGATCTTAATGATTATCCATGAGACCATCCCATCCACTGCAACGACAATAGAAAGGTGATAGGAAAGTTTAAAGATGAAACTTGTGGAGTACCCATCAGGGAATTCATAGGAATTCAATCCAAAGTGTACTGCATCACATGCGATGATGACATCCTCATGAAAAAAATCAAAGGAGTCAAAAAACCAGTCACTGCCAAAGTAGTCACACCACAACATTATACACAATCACTGCATGGACACATGATTTACTACTCCATGAGAACTTTTAAGTCACAACAATACCAAATCTCCACCACAATCATTAACAAAAAAGGATTATGCCCTTTTGATGATAAACGAAACTCCACCAATGGCAATCATACACTTGCTCATGGACATAAAGACATTAATAAACCCCACAGTGACAGCTATGACAAAGTGAACCAAAACACAGTTAACCAAAAATACACAGACAAGTGAGCCAGAACCCCCTTCATTACAGACAAGTGCACCAGAACCCCCCTTTGGAAAAAGGCATAAGAGAGCTAGAACCCCCTTCATTGTAGACAAGTGAGCCAAAAAAAAACGATGTAGAAAGGCATAGGTGAGCCAGAATCCCCAATTAAATACTACGACTGATACCCTAGTAAAATAATTTGACTTTAATCTGACACTTTATTTGAGTATTCTAATAACTATGCTCTTCTTGTTTCCACCCAGGTCATTTTGGAAGTGTGTACAAGGGTTACCTTTCAATGCCTGAAGATAATGCAGACAAAGTTGTAGCTGTAAAAACTCTTCATCGTATGGATTAAAATTGTTTATTTACTTTCATCATCATCATCATCATTGTAGTAGTAGTAGTGGTAATAGTAGTATCATTATTTTGCTTTAATGTACAATCTCCAATGGTCCATCTATTTAGAGTTTTGGAAAATATATTGGGCAAAAACATCTTTGCTAGCTGCTGTAGAGGGAGATGTACTGTGGGGAGATGTGTTCATTCAATTTTCTTACAAAATCATTAAAAACAATTAGTTGTCATATTCCAGTTCAATTTAATAGTTATGATAAACCATAATTTTATGATGATTGGAAAGTTTAGTTTGACATGATGGACATGAATATCAGTCAGTTTAGAAGAAAAAAAAAGCAATTAGTAGCTGAACATACAAGATAAGAATAGAGGGAAGTAGACAAAGAAGTTCACATAATTCTTTTCAAGACCACATATCGTGCTTTTGTTTCTGTTAATGACACTTAAAATAGCTTTCAGTCATGACTCTGCTCATGATATTCCTTAAAGGAGTCTTTTGGATAAAGACAACAGATATGTGAAATTGACCTGTCTATGGTATTATAGCACAGTTGTCAGTCATATTAACATGTGATCTGAAAAGTCACATAAAATCAAGCCTTGAAAATGTATATTTATTTGCAAATGAGAATATATATTGTAAAACATCTACAATGATAAAAACTTTTCCTTAAAAATCAATTTTTTGTTTTTTCCACATTTAAATGGATGTAAGATAGTTATCTTGACACATTCTTTGTGATTTTCATTAGAGCAGTATCCTAATTGGACCATACATTTCCTGCAATAATCATTAAAAGCTATGCATTAAACAATGAAAAATTGCATTGCAGATAAACAGTTTTAAAAGAAAGATACATGATGGTGTGGTCTTATGCAGTTAAAATGTTTCCAAACTAAATATCAATAAATTCCAAACTTTACCCAACGTCTGTCAGCTGTCGTTGTGTCATTATATTTAAATTCCAGTGATCTGATGGCCATTTAGTTATGATGTCTGGGATGATAATGTTTGCTTGTCAATGAAGCTGTGTGGTCCATTAATAACTTGAAAACCAGTTCAATGCCACTAAATAACATGTACTAATCCATTAATAGCCTGATAACCAGTTCATTTCCACTAAATAGCATGCACTAATTCAAAAAATTTCAATTTTAACAACCCCTAACCAAATTTTCGTGAAAGCTTCACACTTAATAGAAAATTATTGCTTATAATGTAATAAAAGGTTTGAAAGAATTTTCATGATTCTGTAGAAAAGGCAATGCCAATTAGTACCTTTCATTTTCTCTTATTTTGCCAATTTGTACAAGTTTGTATACTTTAAACAGAAAATCATCCTCGTGACATTGATGTTGAGGCTTTCATGAGTGAAACCATGATTATGATGGATTTCAACCACCCAAATGTTCTCCAATTGGTTGGGATATGCCTGGAAATGGATGATATGCCGCTTGTTGTTCTTCCCTATATGAAGCATGGAGATGTTCTGTCATACCTAAAAGACAAGAACAATGTAAGACTTAGTACAGTTTATAAAATCATCTCTTTGAATAACAGTAAGCCTTAGTACAGTTTGTGGTATATAGAATCATCTCTTTGAATAACTGTAAGCCCTAGTACAGTTTGCAGTATATAGAATCATCTCTTTGAATAACAGTAAGCCTTAGTACAGTTTGCAGTATATAGAATCATCTCTTTGAATAACAGTAAGCCTTAGTACAGTTTGTGGTATATAGAATCATCTCTTTGTATAACAAATCAATGACAAATATCAATTAAATCAAGAAATTAAAATCAGGAAGTATAATTAAATGAAATGTAGCATAATGAGCATAAGCTGTACAGTAGAAGGACAAGAATGAACATTTTAGTGAAATGCACAAATTTGTTCTCGTATCCGATCAATCTGCATATTTTATAATGAATATATTGATGACTTGCTGGTCAGATTAGTGGCTACCATGATGAAAGAATGTTATCACTAAATAACATAACCAGTAAAGGCTGATTTTTTCAAACACGAGTAAGAACTTACACTTATTTATTTTTGTTTCTATTTTCCTTCATCATTAAACTCATTTATTCTGGAGTATGATGTAAGAATACCACAATTTATTCCTCATTTCCTCATAATTTAAATTCTTTATTCCATATAACTTTCAATAGTACTGTATGAAAGCAGTAAAATATGATATACATAATTGCTACCAAAATTGCACATATATTGCAGTTTAGCTGTGATAACTTTTTAAATAAACTGGATTAATGCTGATAAATCTTTATAAGGGTGGAAAAAATCATAAATAATTCTTCATCATGAAGTATTTAGTGGCTAGGGACAAGCATAGCCATGAAGAATTACATGGATCAGCTGAAAGGCTTATTGAGTTTCTGATTCTCTACAAGACGTACAAAAATCCTATATTTTTCATGTCAGAGTAAAACAGAAAAATAGAGAAATCATTACCTGTAAACTCTCCATATTTCAAAATTTTGAAGATCTAGATATTTACAACATTTACACAGTCACATTAAATTTATATTGCATTTATTGATATAAATTAGTTGACTAAGTCTGAACTTTCTTTCAGTAGATAAACTTGCAACAACTCTATCTTTTAGAAAGGATTTTTATTGCTACAGTAATGGTTTGTAAAAATCAGTTTAGATCCCATGTTTTCAGTCTCTTTAGATTTTGTTTAATTTCAGAATTTGACCATCAAAGATCTTATTCTAATCGGAATTGACATAACAGAGGGGATGACATATCTTTCCAGCCGCAGATGTGTGCATAGAGATTTAGCTGCCAGAAACTGTATGTAGGTATTGTAGCTATATTAATAAATATCAAGTTTTCATAAATGCATATTCTATTCATATAGCAATCAAATGTTTTTGTTAATGAATAAATGTTAGTTTATGATACTTTTCATTTAATACATACATAATGTTATATATATATATATATTAACATTCCAACATACATAATATTTCATTGATCATTTGTAAAAATCACATCCTCAAGTATAATCTTTACATATTAATATGCATTTATTACAACTTTTTCATTGGATAGGATAGGTGTACACATAAATATTCTAAACAAATTTTATGGTAACATTGCTTACACGTTATCTCAGTCATGAATGTACTCCTGCACCTGCAATTTAAAAAATAGATTCCAAATTGTATACAAACATTCCAATATAAAATTATTTTGAGTCTTTGAAATATAGTATTGATTTCAAATTCATAAAATATTTAAGATTCTTGTAGATGTTATACTGGCTGACTTAAGCATGTGACAGAGAAAAAGCGGGCTTCAAACTGTTGGCAACTTTGTAGAATGAACTAAGTTAATGAATATTTCAAATCCTGGTAACAAAACTGTTGTTCCTTATTCATTTTAATGGTCAGTCAGTGGAAAGGAAATGTGGGTATATGTGAACTGCAAGCACTATAACAGTTCAGATGTAAATGTCTTAATTATGATAGTACACATCAACTAAAAGAGCAGATTCATGTCAGCATTAGATAAGATGATGTCACAAATCTGATGAGCAGCTTTGAAATGCACATACATTAAATGCATATTGTTGTAGGCTAGATGAAGAATTCCATGCAAAGGTGGCAGATTTTGGATTATCCAGGGACATATATGAGAAAGACTACTACAGTAGTGACAACAAGAAATCCAAACTCCCAGTCAAATGGATGGCCTTAGAGAGTCTGGAGAGAGGAGTTTACAACTCCAAGTCAGATGTGGTCAGTACTTTAGCATCATATTTGAAGTAATAAAACAGTTTGTATTACATCTAAGATTTCACAGTATGACCAGGATTTTTAAGTTTTTTTCCAATCTGATATTTTAACTTACAGTTAATATATTTATTTTGTTTACTTGAATGAGGTTCATGGAGTGTTGTACCTTTGAGAAAAATCTTTGAGGCTGGGATAAAATATTCCAGTTTTCACTGGTAATTTTTTGGAAACTGACTACTTACAATTATGGGAGATTGTCAAGCTTCAATGCAATATTCTAAATCAGTGCTCAAGTTGAAATGAAAAGAAATTGTCCTGAGACTTTTTAAACTCTGTCAAACTTGGTGCAAACAAAGGTGTAATATCATTTTATCTCTGCAACTTCCAAAACCTCATTATATGCATGAAGTGACTGTCACCATTCTCTCTTTAATTCTTGAAGTAAGCAATTGAATGTCCAGATTTTCTGCAAATTTTGATAATTGTGCTTTACTAAGTACAAGCAAGAAATGACTGGTTTTATATACAACTTTCAAAAAATGTGCTCACTTAATATGAGCAAATATAAAGAATTTCTCAATTTCATCTGCAGCTTCTAAATGCTGCTAATCTCTGTACTCATGAAAAGTATTGTCCCTTTATCTGTGTAACATTCCAAAAATGCTCTAAATTTCGTGTATGGAATAAAATTACTTTCTTTTGTTTGTTTTGATCTTATGGGACTAAATTCACTTGTGTTTCTCTCTTATGCAGTGGTCTTTTGGTGTTGTCCTTTGGGAGTTAATGACAAGGGGTGTAATGCCTTATCCTGGTGTGGACAATTGGGACATAGTGCGCTACCTAAAGAAAGGGAGACGTCTACCCCAGCCTAAATTCTGTCCGGAACAATTGTAAGTCTACAGAAATATAGATGTGAGAGTTCTACAGTGTAGAAATTTTCACACCACGTATTCATCGGGATACATAAGAATGACAGTCCTGGCAAGCAGATTTTCTATACCATTTAACATCTATGTCATAGTAAGACAACAGAAAAATAAAATATTGATACCAGAGTCTAAGCAGCTAGTACATTTTATACAAACCCACTTATGTTGATGTCAGCATTATAAAAATATAAAAATACAGTTTGAAGTTCTAGCTAGTGTTACTATTTTTCATTATCTTACTCAAGTTGGGGTAAAACAAATAAAACAATGTCACTATCTGTGATAATGGCAATATGTTTGAATGGGATACAATTGTAGTTAAAAACTAGTTGTGTCAAATAATAATATTGAGGTGTTAATATGTTGATTTAAAATATTTTCAAAGATTTACTCCAATATTTCAGAAAAGATTCAGATTTATAGATAACATTTAAATGTGATGACATTGAGAGAATCTAACCAACTGCGACAGAAAGATGAGATGGTGAAAATATTGTATTAAAAATAATGACTTAATCAGTTTTTTTTTTTATGTTGATAAATATATAGAGTTTTATACTGCTTAATTTATATATTTTGGAAAAGAGTCTTAGATGGTGTGTCAAAAGGAGGATCCAGAATTGGGCGAGTTACTATCTTTGTCTCTTGTTAATTCTTTGAAACTGACTCTTGGAGCAGTTTCCCCATATTGTCAGCCAGTGTCAATAACTGGCAAAAATGTAGGCAATATACCGGTAGTACATTATTCTAGTTTGCGTGGGTAAGACTGTCTTAATTTCATTTAGTAAAGTTATTTTACTTATAAAGAGCTGCAGACACAGTCAATATGTTTGTCCCATTATAGATCATTAAGTTGATTTCAACTATCAGTCCTAAAAGCTTTTTTCCTTAACATTTTCAATGAGTTGCCCATTTATTGTAAGATTTCACAGTTTCTCAGATGTGGAATGTTTCTTTGATGGGGCTGTTACCATACAGTTTGTTTTTGTTTCATTTATAACCATTTTATTTTGTTTTGATCACATATCTATATTTCTTATAAATGAATCTAGTAGAGCTTTAACAGTAATTGCATCACAACTTGAAGCTGCTATAGTAGCATCATCTGCATTTAAGTCTGTGCTTGAGTGCTTGTCCACAAATGAAGGTCTTTTTCATGAAAATAAGATATAGCAGTGGACCTAAAAATAGACCCTGGGGAACACCATGATTAATTTTCATTGAGCTACCATGAAGATTACCAACGGTGATTTTTTTGGGGTCTTTTGCATAGATAGGATGAAAACCAGTTTTGAAGTCTAGAAATAATATGCATGTTAGATTCACTTTGTTGATTTTCTTCAGCCAACAGTCTGTGAGTTTTGTTAAAACTGTTTGGCATGAACAACCCTTGCGAAAACCTGATAGTTCCTTGTGAAAGAGTGAGAATGTTTTTAAAATAATGGTACACATCCTGAGCAATCCATTTCTCAAAGATGTTTAATAAAGAAGTGAGAATAGAAATAGGTCTTTAGTTTCCTGGATCCAACTTAGAGCCTTTTTATGGATTGGGTTACTTTTACTTGTTTTAATTTATCTGGGAAAACAACAGACTTGATATTCTTGTAATGAGGTAAACTATAGATTGAGATATCACAAGTAAAGTAAATTTTAGGCCATTGGGCCTATTTCATCAATCCCAGTTGATTTTTAATATTCAGTGTCATAAGGGTACAGTAAACATAGTATTAACATACATTAACTATAGAAAATTCAATTGAAGAATTGGTTGGAACATTGGTATTTGCATAATCAAGAAGCTTTTTGTGATCAGTGTTCTCTCTGAAGATGTATTGGTTGAAAATGTCTGCTATTTCATGTACACTTGAAGTTGAGTCTCCAATTGTGGTCTAATTGGGCATACATAAGACTTTTTTGGGAGGAGCTAAAATTGTTTAGATACTTCCATAATGTGCTTGCATTTGTAGCACTATCAATAGCTTCATTGTAATAGTTTTTTTTAGCTTTATGTATTAGACTGCTTGCTTATTTTTGTCATTATTTATAGTTTTCCTAGTCCTAGACTCTATGAAACTTATCACTTGTGTGTCCTGCTCTTTCATCTCTTTGGTCATCCATTCGTGTCAAAGCTCATGTTTAACATGCTTGGTTTTACAAGGATTATGATTCTCTAATACATGGATAAAATGTTTGTACTATGCATTGAAAGCAATATTGACATTTGGAACATTTGCAATATCATTATAGGATTAAATGATCATGGTTGGGTATTTATCAATGTGTAGATTTTACCTAATCACCCACAAAGTAAATGAAGTCTGAAGGACTTTATGTAAACTTTGTGAGTGATTAGGCAAAATTTACACATCAATAAATACCCAACCATGATCATTTAATCCTTATAATTCCAATTTACTTCCTTTCTAACATCAGATCATCAGATTTAATCAACAAAACATTCACTTTTATGTACATCAAAGTTTTCTTTCATTAGCCTCTTAACTGCAATAGAATACATAGTCCTATCTTTGCTAGCCAAGATCCATTGATTCTTTATACAGTGATACAGTGATACCACAGGGGCTCGTATCATTGCTTACAATTTAACTGTCATACATGCTCTATATCATAGGTGTCAACTAGTATGGTTTATCCATAATTTGTACGTTTTCCATTTTGGTCAGTGTACGGCAGTACAACCATTTTGTACGGTTTTTTCGTAAATAATACTTTTTTTTATTTTTTATTTTTTTCATTTTGTATGAATCCTGGACTCCGGACATAATTTTTTTTAGAATGAGAATTCACTGAGATCAGGGTGGCCTGAAACAACCAATCAAATCATACTCAAAACCATGCTTTTCCTTTGTCTGATAATGAAACGAGTTTAATTTCATGGTTCAACTCCTGTATGTGAAGATCTTGTCGTTTATCGCTCTGAAATTTGATGCTCACTCGGATTTCTAATACTGACCAACTACCTGTGTAGTAAGTATGTTTTCTTATTTTATACATTATTATTTATTATTTATGTTTATTACTATCAAATGCATACAGTTGACATTAATTTTCATACTTTACATAGTGTGACAGTCATGGTGACATCATTCTTATGGCTTGAAAATATGTAACACTGCCAATTTATATCCAGTTTTGACCAAAATTGGCACACCATATAGCAAATTTATAACTTTTCAAAAACCAGATATGCAATTAATAGAAACAATCAACAGCTTACAAGTACAAACTTCTGGACTGCTACTTTGTCGATTTTTTTTTATTTTTAGATTTCAATTTTTGGATAGCTCCTGGTGTAATATCTTGGGATTTATGGGGAAAAATATAAATTTGTAACACATTTGTAATCGGGAAATCTTCCTCTATCACATATCAAATCTAAATTTTTAAATTATTTTTTTATTTCTTTCATCTAGTTGAAATATTCCATCCATCGAATGGCTGAGCCTAACCCGAAGAAACGCAAGCTTGAAGACATTGACCGAGGTCATGGCAGGTTTCAGGCTGATTGGATTAACGTCTTTCCTGGCATTGTAGATGTATCAAAGTTAGGATCTTCCCATGCTTTTCATAAAATATGCAGTAAAGACATTAAAGTGGTGGTGTCGGGCATATATAATTTGGAGGAACACTACAGAAAGTGAGAGATCTTTTTCGATGATGAAGAAAATACATACAGAATGTAGGAAGTCTCTGAATTCAGACACAGTAGCATCATTTTTACAATGTAAAATAAACCATGACACCTGCTGCATAGACTTTAAAACCTCAGAATACATTTTGAAAAGTCCGAAAGGTGCATGTATTGCATATAATACAACACAAAGTAAAAAGAATGAAATAAAGTTTCAGAAATGTAAATAATTATGTAAATACATGTATGTGTAAAAATACTTTGTGTACAGCATTTGTTGTTTTAAAACTTTTGATCTTATATAATGTATGAATACATTTTTTCATGTAAGGGCTGTTCCAGTAAAATATATATTGCCCCCTGGGGACGGCACTTCAAAAAATCTTCTGTAGGCAGTTATGTTTCAAACTATTTTGATTCTGACAGTGGAAGGCTGATTAGGAAAATCACTTCTGTTGTGGGTTGTGTTAACATAATGAGAAATTGCTGGTGGGGTTGTCAGAAAAAGACGAATATATATTTAAAATTGCATATAACCCCCTCCTAGCAGTCTAATGTGAATAAAACATTGGGTCAGAAAATGATGCCAGTACACGCGAGTGCACCTAATTTGTATGAATTCGCGTACTTTTAAAACAGTGATACGTGTGCAGCAAATTACGTCAACGTCGCAGATATAAAACGTGCTTTGCGCAGTATCCAATTTTTATTCAACTTTCAACTTTAAAAGTGCATTTTGTGACGTAATTCGTGCTGCCAGTAGCAATATTGCAGCATTTGATGTGACATCCAGATTCAGGAAGGCAAATGTTAAAATAGCTGGATACTTCGGTTCGACATGAATGGCTGGTAGACTAAATTTGATTGGTTCATTGAGCCCTGGAACAGGCATTTTATGGTAGTTTTAACCTTACTTTCATCACGGAGGCTTTACAAATGCTTGTTTCAAATAAGGGCCACACAGGAAACCAAAATGGCTGAATCACAACAGGGTATGTTGTCAGACGACGTTTTCAGTCGGCAAATACTGGCTGGTGGTAGCTAGATGACAATGAATTTCATGTATATCAGGCTGTTGGACATTGGGAAAATGTCACTGGAAATACCAGTGTGTGATTTTGAACCCAAAATTGATGTTGAGTGCGAGTCCAATGTACACGTTGGATGGACAGGATGCCAGTTATTTATTCAAGATACCCATGTCTGAACAAGCAGACTATGGGAATGTTCGACTTAAAACCCTAATACAGCATTATGGAAGAGAGAAAAATCTGGCATAAGAGGTAGCAAAGCACTGATTCAAGGAAGTGAATCTTTGGCAGAGTTCATGTTAGTGAAACTTTTCTTTTTGGAACAGAGATATCAAAGAGAGAATACCCATGAGGCCATACCTGTGAGATATTGAAAATTGCACAACCATAAAGAACAATAACTTGTTCGAGCTAGTTATGCATATGCGTTTCAGACAGTAGACAATGAAAGGGAGTTCTCAGCACAGAATAATATTCATACACAGAGGAGGGGGATCATATTAAATTCGGAAACAATCAACAGATTAATGCTCATAGGGATCATCGGAGAATCCCCATACAACATAATTAAGTGTGTGTAGATCTCTAGTTGGCAGAACCAATATGGCAACAAAAGAATAATGAGACTAACTTTCATATCATGCAGATGTATTACCAAATGATGTACATGCTCTCTGTGTGCAAAAATTGAATGACATTAAACATAAGAAACTGACTGAAATGTGTAAACTCAAAGCAAGATGGATAAAATTTGTCCTGTTTGTGTGTGGTTATTCCTATGTATATTTTGAGGATGTTGATATTTTCTGCAGACCTTTTGGCACTTAGTTCCAAGCCATCATTTGGTATCTGTATTACAAATTGGATTACTATTATCTAGTACACAACATTTTGAAGCAATGTCATTAACTAATGATGAAATTGATGAAAAAATACTTGATGTCATTCTGATATATGGATTCTTTACTACACTACTAATCTGTTCATCCTGATTCTTTTTTTACCATCTCCTTTAGTTTTACTGGTACCAATACTTTTAATAAAATTGTAACTTCTATTTTCTTACAGTCTAAATATTTGTGATCATGTATTATTGTCAAAAGGTAAAATGTGCTTAGTTTTGTTGTAAAATCTAAAACTATTAATTAGCAAGGGACTAAAGTAAAAAAATGGGTCAACTTCATGTGTGCAAAAATTATTACCATATTACAGAGTAGCAGCAGAGAGGGTGAACAGACCACTTGCTTGGATTGTTACTTATTAAAACAAAAATATGGTCTCAATAGTCAACTACACTCTAAACATAACCAGTAGGTTACTTTTTATGTCGTCAATTAGAGAATGTGTTTACTTTTTAGGCAAACCTACTTTTGGTCACACCCTCTCTGCTGCTGTAATTAAATAACTAATTATATCAATAATGACTGGTGAAGCTCACTCAGTTAGACTAGCTGATATATAGAATATATATATATATATATATATGGATATATAGAAATTATGACTGATCCTGTTAAGGTTGCTGTGGCGGGATATCAGCTGCGGCATCAGCTTCTAAAACCAGAATTTCATAACACTCCAGAAAAAGAGTGGGTTGCTAGGGTATTTCGTGAGTACAAGGATATTCCACAAATCAGTCCAAAACACAGAAAAGAATACGATGATTTTAATGATAAAAGTTTAAAGTTTATGAAATGAAAAAAGAGATTGGAACGCCAGTTATATCACCAAGAAAGCAGAGATCTCGACAGTGGAGACAACCATCACCTGGCCCTGGTGTAACTGGAAGTGGTATTGCTACTCAAGGAAGTGGTCTTATTACTCCATGTCCAGATAACATTCTTGCTGATGTTGATTGACTAGAAATTTTAATCGGTGGAAAACGAGCTGGTAATTACTCTCCTGAGATCATCAATGAAATAGCATCAATTTGTCAATGATTATTTACAGGCGGTATCACGTACATTAATGTTTACTGGGAACTCATCAATGAATTATCGACGATTACCACAGTGATTAAACAGTTAGATATAATAACTATAATAAAATGATTATACATAATGCTCAACGTGGACCGACTATGGTCAGGGTGATAAATTCGCAATTACCTACATATAGCGTGTACAATGGCGATGGACTTGGTGATGTTGTTCAGGGTCTATTCACAAGGTTAGCTCCAAAAGTAATACCTGTTGCAAAACAAGTAGGCATGAAAGCTATTGATGTTATTCATGATAAAGGTATTGGTGCTGTTGGCGATGTTGCCGGTAAAGCATTCTCAGCAATCAAAGAAAGATTAGCACGATTAATATGACCTAAACTTCAACCAGTAAAATTACCCAGCACTATGGATATGCCTGCAAATGTTAGTAAAATAATATATAAAGCTGCAAATCAAAAACTAGCAGAGTTGGCTAGTGTACCACTATCAGAAAAAGAAAAAAATATAACCGCTAGTGTGGTAGCAGGAAGCGGTCTTCATGTTAGATGAACACGATAATAATAAAGATGTTTAAGTGTATATCAGATCCCGCATTTGACATGGATGCACCAGTACTCAAAGATGTGTCTGTGCGTGATTATCAGTATTATTCTTACAATGCACCAAATCCAAATGAACGTTCGCGAATATGTTTACAAGTTCATGATACAAGCAGATATTTTTTACCTGCTGAAGCATTTATTGAAATAGAAGGGCAAATTTTGCAAGCAGATGGTACAGCAGTTCCGGGTGATGGACAACCTGGTTTTGTTAACAATGGTATTATGGCATTATTTAAAAGTGCTATATATGTAATTGATGGAAAAAACATTGAAGAAATTAACAACAGCATTGACGTTGCCATGACAATACTTGGTCTTGCATGATACAGCGATGATTATATAAGATCAGCCGGTCCATCAATGATGTTTGCAAAGGATATAACTGATAATCCAGATGCTAATATGTAAACATATGTAATGTAAGAAATGCTGCTGGGGATGCACAAACTCCTGCAGTATTATCGTTAAATGGAAATTACAATTTAGAATTTGCCACATGTAGATTTATATTAAAGGAAGATGAAAAGTTTTCTTGTGCTATTCCACTTTCACATATTTTTGGATTCTGCAGAACTGTCAGAAAGGTTATTTTTGGAGCCAAGCATACAATTATACTTGATAGAAAAGGTGACAACATCGGTGCAATCTGGCGACCCGACACAGCTCATGCATGTAGCGTAAAACTAACAAAACTTTTGCTGTGGATGTCAGTAATGAGTCCATCGATAATCGAAGAAGAATGATTGCTCTCTTTTATGGATCACGGCGGCAGATCAGCATTGTCATGGTTGACGATGTTCACACACAGTACTCAAAATGAAAATGTTGGTATATTTACATGGCAGATGACATTGCAGCAGGGTGTTTCTGCACCGCGACATATATTTATCGCATTTCAGGAAAACTCACGATATGGTACACAAACACAAAATCCGATGGTATTTGATATGCTTGGAGTTAGTGAAGTTTCTTTAGGGATAAATGGGCATCAGGAACCATCCGAAGAAGTATTACTGAATTTTTAACACAAATAGCATGTGCGTATCATCGATTGACGAAATTTATGGGATGTGATCAGAATGTTGATTCTGGTTTGCAGATATCCCAGCGGGATTTTACAACACTGTATCCGATCTATTATTTCTCATTGGAATGTTTAGATTTATTTAGACAACCTGTCATTGTTATACACTTCTGAGCTCGTGTAGGACGATCACCACCGAGAATTGCCGGTCCACCGATTATTCCTGGTGGTTATAGAGTAATCGTGGTTATACTTAGCGATAAAACAATGCTACTTGAAGGTGCTGGTAGTCGCATTAGAGTCATTGATGCCCCCATAGAAAACATGTAAATGTTGATTTAAAAATCATAATATTATTATAAAATGTCATATCATCATGTCAACATCAATCTGACTCCTGGTCAGATTAAAAAACTACAATCAGCATCCAAAGATAACTGTTCAACGACAATATCATTAAAACAAGGACAAATCTCAGGTGGTCCGAATAAACTATCACTGACAGAACGTCAACTCAAGCACTTTAATGCAGCTAAGAAATCAAGCACAGGAGTACGACTTAATGTTTCTGCGAGTGCTATCAGCGACGCTGCTAAAACTGGTGGAATTTTTCCACTTCTCGCAGCTATACCAGCGTTAATAGCCGCTGCAGCCCCAGCTGTTGCAAAAGCTGCTGCATTAGGTGCTGTTGGAACTGCTGCTGGAATGGCATTAAAGAAAGCTACAGGGAAGGGTTTAAAAAGATCTAAAAAAAAGGGATGGGGTCTGAGATTGCCAGGAACAATACCCAGGTACGGTCACAGTCTAAGATTACCAGGAATGATACCTGGGTACGGTCACCGACTAAGATTACCAGGAACAATACCTCATTGATTCTTCCAATGTCCAATATTGATTTACTTGATGCTGCTGCTAAGCTAAACATAAAAAATTTCAGAGGTGTTTTTATGCATGATCAATTATCACGTAAACCAAACCGCGTTGAAACTGGTATTATTAACCTCGACGAATCCACCAACACAGGTACACATTGGGTTGCATACATGATTGATCCACGTGGAATTGTTTATTTTGATTCGTATGGGTTAGCACCACCAAAAGAATTTTTAAAATATGTGAGCAGCGATAAAAATATTCCAATCTGGTATTCAACGTTACCAACACAAAAAATAACCGACCCACCAATATGTGGCAGAGAAGTACTTGCTGTACTTGACACGATTTCAGCATCGTCAACACCACCTCATAAAGTTGTGCATGAGTACACCGTTAACTAGCATCATTCATTTTAAACAACTATTATATTGTATTGTATAATGGTAGATATTTACAGAAGATCAGCTAAAACTAAAACCAAAAAACCAGGTGAAGACTTATTCAAACAAGTAACAAAACAGATAACGACGAAATATCTGACCTGCTCAATCTTACCAGCGTTGATCCTGGTGAACTTGTAATATTTCAAAACCGTGATGGAAAATTGATGACGAGTAATATTTCAATCAGCGATATCATTGTTTGTAACAGAGCAACATGAGAAAGTCTCATTGCCATGTATGACAGAGAAGGAAAGCTTGTCCCTAGTGTTGTTACTCCGTCGTCGATCCGAAATAGTATAGGTGAACGATTATTAAAAACTGGTGATATGATGACCGGCATTCTTAACATGAACAACAATAAAATTACCAACGTGGGAGAACCAACAGATAATCTCAACGCTGCAACAAAAAATATGTCGATGATAACAATATTCCGATGACAACTTCGTTCTCTACGATCAATGATGGAATGACCATACTCAAAACTGATTTTACCAATCACGTACAACTATTTCTGAATTTTCACAGAAACGTAAACAGAACCATTAATGAATTTTTTGGAACTCCACCAACCGTTGATATTAAACTCGCCAACGTTAACATGAAACTCAACGATATTGTCAGTGGAATACCTAATATTGTTCAAAAAACTAATCTGATTAAAATTTCTCACCAGCAGATTAACAATATTGTATACACAATATTATCAGGATCATCAACGTGGACACCGAGCGATAACACTATCAAACATACCGCGGAAGAAACTGGTGTGTACAGGCTGTCCGTGTTCAACTCGGCAAAATTTAGGATATGTACTACATTTCCATGGCGTCATTCAGCCAATAATTTTTCTGGAACTGTGTCTATAGTGTTAAATAAAGATACCGAAGAAATGTTTATACTGGAACCATCTGATAAAAAATTAACCGCAGCATCTTACTGGTGGTGTCTTGAATTTGTCGCTGAAACATCTCAGTTGATTATTTAATGCTTCAGAATTTTGAATTAGGTGCGTTAATCTACTTAATAATAATGATCGACACTAACTAACACAGATACAATCAAGTATGTGAGTGTCAAACCAAAATGAAAAAAATCATTGATGAATACGACGCACAAGTAAAAAAAATATCACAGACACGCAGTTGCCATTGACATAGTTGTTTATTCGGCATCTGCGATCATCACTGGAACTGGTGTAATTTTATCCGCAGTAATGATAACGTCACCGGCAGTTGTAACAACTTGTGTTTTGTCTGCAACAACAATCGCTGGTGTTTTTAATATCATCGCAAAAAAATATTGACATGTACAGCCGCAAAATTACACGAGTATACGTTAAAACTGCACGCAGTGATGTTAGCGTACTTGAAGCTATCATCGTTGATTTCGTCGTGCCTCAACGACGGCATAATTACCGACGAGTTTGCAGCAATAATGGAGATTTACAATGAGGCATTAGAACCAGATTGTTCACAATCAAAGATGGAATTATAATTAGTTAGATAGAAATTAATAATTAAATAATGTCGTCATCGCAAGAGCTACTACAACAGATTGCCGCCAATACAGCACTGCTGAAAACAACGATGATATCAACCAGTTCAACTAATCTTGAATTTAGTATTGTTTTTCCAACTGCAATTCCAGTAAAAGAAATAGTGCTAGCACAATTACGAGTTTACTATACTTGGCCAAATATCAGATCAACGTCATTTGGTGGACTTCCTTGAATAACTCTCTAGTATTTGCAAATAAGAACCACAACGATGGAACTCCTGATTGGCAAGTTGTTAGTATTCCTACAGGCAGTTATCAAATCGAACAAATCAATGAAGAATTCCAGCGCAGTATTAAATCTATCACTGGAAAAGAATCCAAGATAGCTATCATGGTTCACGAACCAACGTTGTCATCAGCAATAGAAATTCTTTCACAGTACTACGCAGTCAACATTTATCAGTCATCAATCAGATCTGTGCTTGGTTGGCCTGATGTAGCGCTGGATTATGTTGGACCACCAGAACCATGCCAGGATGAATTTTTTATGAAAAGAAGAAATTATTCAAAATATTTCAGTTATCAAAAGCCGCTATGAAATACACTGATGATTGTGGCAAGGTTTTAATCACTATACAATATGATAAACAACAACGTAAAAAAAAAACAATTTCTCCTTTTGAAGAACCTGATGAGGGATTACCCGTCAATGTAAATTTTTTAAAATCTTACTCAGACGACATCAGATCTGAGCATACAAATTTCATCAATGATCTAAAAAAATTATTTTCAAGTATTATCACGCATTACAGTGAGGACATAAAACAGCAAATCATCAAAACAATAAAAATCTTAAATACAATTGCAGAACATTTTAATAATGTAATTTAGATATTGGAACACAGCAAATTACTAAACATTATAAAATAACTGAACAACAATTACAAAAATTTATATTTCTGGGATTTGACAATGCTGATCTCGAAAAATTAGTCATTGACGTCATCAAGGAAAACTTTCCAAAACTTCTAGAATCATGCAGAAAACTAGCTCCATCACCAACAATTCTAAGATACGATAACGGTGACCATGGCACAGGCAGACATGTTTCTCCGGAAATTGTAAATATAACACCAACAATCGCAGTCAATCTAGTATGTGACGCCATCGATGACAGCTATCAAGTAGACTTACAAAAATCTAATCAAGCCCAGCAAGGATACATTTTATACACATTTACCCCTCAAGTCCCCCCAGGGTATTTAATTGTATCAGAACCAATCAACATTGTTTATTTGCGTGTGCATAATCTGCTTTTATCACGGATACATTTTAAGCTTACTGATCAGCAAGGACACCTTTTGGATTTACACGGGGTATCACTGATCATAAATCTATATGTTCGCTCACAGAACGTTATTGTAGATCTCGCTTTCATGGAACAAAAAAATATCAGAATAAAAATAAATAATTTGATTCTGAGTAGAATATTTTTTTTTGCTATTATCAGAATAAAAAATTATTATTATTATTATTATTATTATTATTATTATTATTATTATTATCTGATTCTGAGTAGAATATTTTTTTGCTATTATCAGAATAAAAAATTATTATTATTGTTATTAATATTATTATTATTATTATTATCTGATTCTGAGTAGAATATTTTTTTTGCTATTATCAGAATAAAAAATTATTATTATTATTATTAATATCTGATTCTGAGTAAATATTCTTTATACTTTATTTTAGTCACAGTGACAGAGCCAGTTTCATCGTCGTCACTACATTCACTTTCACTTTCACTGTGGGACGAGTAACAGTCTTCGCTATCCTTTGAAGTAACTCTTCCGCGGCTTTACTCACTGTCATAATTTCATTCAGTTGTCTTATACGAGCATTTACTTTCTTTTTTGTTTCGTACTCGTGAGATAATTTTGACCTAATTTTTTCGATTGAGCTTGCAAGAGGTACAAATAATGTTACTTGATTATCTGTAACTGTAGCCAACGACTGCAACATTGCCTGCTGAATCAACTTTACAAATTTGTAATTGGATGGCAGTGTATACCTGTTCACAAATTTTCGAAATTGTAATGATTCAAAATCCGACATAATTTTTACAGGATTAAGTTCATCAGAAATTTTTATTCCATCATTTTGTAATTGCTTAATGGCAACAATAACAGCATTAATATTTTCTTGATTCATTATATAATAAATATTTATTTAAAATAAAAATAATTCTGAATCAGAATTAATATAATAATAAAATTATTTCTGAATAATAAAAATAAAATATTCAAAATACAAATATTTCTATGAATAATAAAAATAAAAATAATTCTGAATAATAAAAATAAAAGTCTGAATCAGAATTGATATAATTATAAAAATAAAATAAGAATATTTCTATGAATCTGTAAAATTCTGAGAAATCTTAATAAATTTCACAAATCCGATGGGATATTTGCACGACTAAATCAAGAAACTTGTTTGAATTTTTTAAAATATGATGGGGTGTTGGCACAATTGAAATTGAGGAATTCAAACAAATTTCAGGGATTTTGATGGGGTGTTTGCACGATTAAACTGAGAAATCTTAACAATTTTGTTGGAATTCAGTTTATATAATATAAAATAAATTCAGAAATATCTTTATAAAACTGAAAAAATCTGACAAATCTGAGAGGATTTGATAAATGTGCTGGGTTTTGACACAATGAAAACAAGAAAATTCATCAAATTTCTTAAAATCTGATGGAGTGTTTGCATGACTGAAAATGAGAAATTCGAACAAAATTCATTGATTTTGATGGGGTGTTTGCACGATTAAACTGAGAAATCTTAACAAATTTCTACAAATTCAGTTTTAATGATATAAAATATTTCTAGATTTATTTTTATAAAACTGAAAAAATCTGACAAATCTGCATGAATTTCATAAATGCTCTGGGGTTTTGACATGAAAAGAATGAGAAGATTGATTAAATTTCTTAAAATCTGATGGGGTGTTTGCATGACTGAAAATGAGGAATTCGAATAAAATTCATTGATTTTGATAAGGTGTTTGCATGATTAAACTGAGAAATCTTAACAATTTTGTTGGAATTCAGTTTATATAATATAAAATAAATTTTAAAATATTTTTATAAAACTGAAAAAATCTGACAAATCTGATTGAGCTTCATAAATCTGCTGGGGTTTTGACATGAAAAGATTGAGAAATCTGAACAAATTTATTAAAGTCTGATGGGGTATTTACATGATTACATCAAGAAACTCAAACAAATTTCTCTGATTTCAATATTATAATAAAAAATAAAAAAAAAGAATATTTCTATGAATCTATAAAATTCTGAGAAACCTGATTAAATCAAGAAATTCAAATAAATTTCTTAAACTCTGATGGGGTATTTTTGCATGATTAAAATTGAGGAATTTGAACACAAATTTCATAAAATCCGATGGGGTATTTACACGATTAAATCAAGAAACTCAAACAAATTTCTCTGATTTCAATATTATAATAAAAAATAAAAATAAAAATATTTTTATGAATCAGAATTGATATAATAATAAAAATAAAAAAATTAAATATTTTTGAATCTGAAATAAAATTTTACAAAAACACATCTAATCACAACACAACCCCATGTGAACTCCTAGCTTGCCAAAAGACATTCTAGCAAGCTCAGGGGCATTCAGATCAATCGCCATGTGAACTCCTAGGGTGCCAAACGACATCCTAGCAAGCTCAGAGGCATTAAAAATTAGACGAAACACAAATCAACCCCCATGTGAACCCCTAGATTGCCAAACGACATTCTAGAAGGTTCAGAGGGCGATCCAGACAGCTCGTACACATACACATAAACTTAATTCTAACTTAACTCTAGGACTTAACTAACTTATTTCTAGGGACAACACACACATAAACTTAATTATAGGGACGGCACATACACAAACAGGGCCTTCTCTACGTTCAACAGATCATGTACACTCTCCTCCCATAATCAACCCCGGGGAGTGCAAAAGTGCACCCACCATGTGGTGACATTGTGGGAGAGTGTTTTTTTCTGTTGAAGTTCGAGGACTGGCAGAGCCCCACTATTAAGAAAAATTTGGCATTATAACTCCCCATCGACAGTGTGTCTGCCATGGGAATCTAACGTTCTTAACACTGTACCACAGTCCCTTTCTTACAAATACGATGTTCGGAAATTACTATAGTGTTACCTATGCTACTACGTGAACTGCAGTGATAAATCCTACACACGTTTCAGCTGAATAAAATGCAGTGTGATTTCACACACGTTTCAGCTAAATAAACTGTAGTGTAGATTTATTTTAATTTCACACATATTTTAACTGAATACAACGTGGACATAGTATTGGAAACAGATGTTGATGACTGTAAGATCTAAAAATAAACTACTGGAAATTTCAAACATACCTACTGATCACATATACAAGCAAAATAATATGAGTTTATAAACCCTAGCTAATAAAAACACGGTTAAAATACAATTTATGAAGGTAAATACAAATCACTGACTACAGACAATTACAAAACAAAAAAAAAAAGAATCGCTATCTCGTTTAATTGTTTCATACGAGCGTTCACACGTCACGCAGTAACAAGCGGGACAACTGCTTAATTATTCTATCAGCGATGACGGAGTTATCTCGCTTCAGGTGTATGATATTTAAACGTGATCTGCTGCTTGAATTTCTTTGAAAATGCCGATTTTCTTGTATTATCTGCGACAAATTGTACCGAACTCGGGATAATATCAAAATATTTATCAGCCGCGTTTATTGATTGAAATATTTTTTCTTCAACTGTTTCTACATTTATAGATTTAACAGCCCTCTTTCCAACCATTTTGTGCATACCCGTCTCACCAAGTATACAATTCTGGTTTTGAGTAACAGCCCGCAAGTTAGATAAAGAGTTGTCTGTCTGATTTGAGTTAATATGATCGATACAATCCATCTTTGATCAGTCCATGAAAACATTCGAACACAAATCTATGTGATAAATATTTTTTATTTTTTCCAACACTAAACATGAAATACCCAGTATGAATAACAAAACCAACTGGTTCTTTCAGTGGACAGTTCCTGATTATACCATCACGAGATGCTTCATAATTTTTAATCGTGTGATGTGTTACAAATTCATTTTGTTCCATTTATATAATAATATCATTTGTCTAAATTGTTATTTTGAAAATCTGGCGAGATAGTCCTCGGCGGTTTTTATGGGAGACTCGACATTTTATATCATAATATCGTTTCAGCTCTCCATATTTTTACCACCATATTGCATACATAACCATGTCTCTCCTCTGACTCCAACACCACACCACAAGCACGGTTTTAGTCCTACACTTCCACGTCGAAAACTTTGCATGTGGTAACCACAGAATTCATTTACGCATGCACGGTTACAAGGTGTTGTAAATCCTATCATTAACCAATTGCATTTATTGTTTGCTTGAATCATTATATATATA
>JAECUM010015267.1:0-13931 GCA_016617855.1 Megalonaias nervosa | reverse complement strand
CTGGACAGGATGGAAACTTTAAAGTGACCACCAACGAACCGAACAAGATTGTACGTTTACCCACACACCAAATCGTCAGTCGGCCCTTGGAAAAAGTCTATCAAATCGTGTACCAGAAGCGAGTACGGCTTCCCAACCATTTCATTTTACCGTACGGTCACGCCGATATTGGTCAGCATATAAAAAGGGACAACGTCCAAGACCAATAGTTCATTGTAACTTCAAACGCTAAGCGAGAAAGATGAATCCTTTCACACAGCAAGTATCGAGCGTAAGACTCAAGCCCAACGAGAAACTCGAGTGTGATGCTGTGCCTCACGATCACATTACCAATGCAGTACCACATCTTAGTTGTTTATTTACTAACGCCATGGCAAACTACGTGCAACCAGTGCGACTTCCAGACCACAAGACTTTACCTTATGGACATGCTGATATCACCCAGTATAAAAAAGGGACAATTTCCAAGAACGACACTTCATTGCGAGGACAAACGCCGAGAAAGATGGATCACTCTACGCAGATAAAAAAAGAGAAGGAACAAACATCATTGACCTCTTTCACCACCATACCATCACAGCAAAGTGTGTCCAAGAAGAAAATGGATTCAGTAGACCTAAAGGAGTATTTTAGCATCCAAATGACTCAGACGGCGACTTCAAGGAAATTTAGGACGACAACTTGCACCTACACGGTGAAATTTAAAGACTTTGCGTCTGAAGTTGCAGCCGAGGAAGCAGCAGGTTTCATTTACGGACTTATTTGACTCACTGTTAGAGGAACTCAAACGTCAGTGTGAAGTGAAAGATCGAGGTCGTTTGAGCCAATCTATGTATCACGACAGTTTGAACTCTCCTGTATGTCTTGGGTAGAGTACGCCTGCGGAATTAACTTCTTTCAAACTATTGAGGGCTATTGAAGACGTGCAGACGATGAGAGAAAAATTCGACATCGCCGATGGAAAAGTGACCATTCATATGGCATACGTTGTACCTCTATTGTAAGAAAATAATAACAAGCATTCATCTGCTTGTCGATAAGTGTACGTAGCACGATGGATATACCAACAGATCAACAGATGAAAGGGTGTACGTGATGGGGAAAATCGACTCTGGGACATAAGTAGTAGCTGACCAGGTTTAAAAACAACGTGTGTGACGGATATAGAGAAAAGCACAAACTTTGTCCAATTTGATCATTTGTTTCTTGTTTTCTTTTAGCTTTTTTCTCAAAAATGGACATTAATTCTAGTATGAAAAATGTCATTCTTTTATGAAATGCATATACGTTGTATATATGGGGGTTTTTTTTTGAAGGCATGAACTTTAATTTTTAAAAGTATTTTTTCTAGAAAGAAGAAAATAGATAACAGGTGAATAGGTTTGTTCCATGTCCAAATTTGTATGTATTAAATGGATAGTGCTTAAACCAAAGCACAGGCCGTAGAGCCCATGAATATAATTGAATTAATGTTTTTTACCCATAAAATAGACTTCTCTTATTGGAGTCTCTATTCTGTCTGTGAGTCTTTCTTTGGAACATCTCTGTCCTCTTTTCTATGTATTTGAATGTGTAGTTGTTTGTTTCTCTATGTGTATGTTTGTCCCTATCAACCCTTTGTCCTATAAATACATTTCACCCTATAAATAGTTTTGACCCTATAAACCCCATGACGTCACCCATGTTCAATTCCCATTGACCTCCAGGTGACATTCCCATGTTAAATTCCCATTGTCCCCAAAGTACAAACCACCTCTTTTATCACAGAAGCCTACATGAGGCTATAATTCTTGAGGCTATAGTGCAAACGACCAAATTTAACATAGAAGTCTACGTGAGGCTATAAATCTTGAGGCTACGGTACAAACGACCAAATTCAACATTAAGGTGTACGTCAGGCTAAAGTGCCCCCATATACTACTAACGATCATTAAGTTGTATTGCCTTCTTGAATATCTTTACTAAAATAAGTTTTTCTGTTTCTGTTTTTTTTTTTCCCCCTCTTGCTTGTTCTTTTTTTTTTCTAGAGGTACTGAAGACCAAATGTTATTTTTCCTGACGATGATAACAGGTATCTTTACTTTTGTCTTTCTTTTTCTCTCTCTTTCTAATTTTTTACAATGTGGATCCTCTGAAGTCCAATATTCTTCTCTTGACAGACACAGCAAATATCTTGACTTTTATCTCGAGAAGAGTAGTCCGTTTACGCTTATCATATGAAGGGTTTTATTATCTATATGATTTTTCACCCAATATTACACAATACTGTGGTGCTGTACGTACAATCAGACTATATATTTTTTTTTAAAAAACCTGTACCCTTTATCCCCGAAGAACACTGAAGTTCTGCCCAGGAATAAGAAAAGGATGCAGAGATAAATAATAGTTTAATAAAGCTCAAAAAACGTTTCACTTACATTCAACAGACAAAAATTGATGGAATAAAGTATATTCGATTCCACATAAAAGTACTTTGGTTAAAAAAATTTTATGGATGCGATTACAGAGACCAACGGGGAGAAATTTATATCAAGTACAAAGTCAAAGGAATAGCACTCTGCTGTAGATAGACTCAAATAGTGATTTGGCGTGTTGAAACAAGCTCTAAAGTACGGAGATCAAGACTTTCGCGTGACCACATTCGGTCCACACAAAATTGTACGTTTAGAAAACCACTAAATTGTCAGTCGCCGTTTAGAAAATGTTTATCAAATTGTGTACCAGAAACGAATACGACTTCTGGACCTCACCACTTGGCCGCACGGTCACGCAACAAAAAGTGAAGACTTCTGAAGACTTCTGAGACCAACTCTTTATTGCGAGTACAAACGCCGACCTAGAAAGATTAATCATTCAACACCACAGCAAGCGACTGAGGAAACCATTCTGAACTCCATGTGTGACTGTGTTCAGCAGACTATCACCGTACTTGGAGTACACGACACAGAAACAACCGAGCGAGGGTTCATTACAGACCTCAAGTCCAATGTGGAACTCGAGTGCGATGTTGTGCCTTGCGATCAGATCGATGCCATACCCTGTAACATCACCGATACAGTACGGCCTGACCTTTCCTCTACTACGATGGAACGCGATACCGTTCTGTGACCATCGAAAGCGATGTCCTTCAATACTGTGTATTTTGCCTCTTCACTAACGAAGCGATGCGGCACGACCTTTCTAGTTTACTGGTAAATGTGATGCCGTGCGTGCACCTAAATACGGATCTCATCCATGCACTCGCAAGTCAATCGGGATGTATTCCCAAAAGGTTAGCCAGAGCTGGATTTGTCTACTTGGGAGTAGGCCGATAAATCAGCCCCTCGCCCGTGATGATATTGATTTTCGGGTTAGGTGCTGATATCATCTATTTATTGAGCGATGCAGTTATCTGCTGATACAGAATTCCACGGAACGAAATGCAACTAAAGGTTGAAAACTTAGAGGAATACAAAAACCTTTTACAAAAGTATTGCCTCAAGACGAATCTCCGTTTTGACGTGGGATCTGTGGTGAGCATGAGATAAAATTTCTTCGATATCTTTTGCCACAGGATTCCGCTTCGCAGGTGTGTGAATATTTCATCAAAAGAAAGACATTGCTGTGAATGACTAGTTTAGAAGAGCACTTTCAGAATCTGCCTTTGGAGCTGCAGAAACGGATCTACTAAGATTTTGTCAAAATTCACGTGAGGCGCAAACTCAGAATCATTTCTCGAGTTTTAAAATATTTTCAAACTTTACGAACGCTGCTTCTTGGGTGAAAATATCTAAAACACAAAACGCGACTTAGATATAAAAGCTTGCCATGAAACGACCTTTACAGATATCCGTAACACCATCCTCCTTAAAGAGAAGAAAGAATTATGCAATCAACTTCTATCAGAGGTCCAAAACATATGTAATTAATACTGCATAAGAATATGAATGATACAATCATGTGCACAAAATAATGCAATACTGTACTTCTATGCACGTGAAAGTGCGTCTGCAATCAAATGTCCTTTTTCCTTGATGTGTCTAACATCGATGTTATATGATTGTAACATCAGACTCCATCATAGCAATCTTTGATTCTTGTTCTTCATTTTATTAATGAAAGTGAGAAGTTGTGATCGCTGAAGATAACAACTGGAGAAGGAGCTGCACTAATATACACCTCAAAAGTGTTACAATGGTATCATCGATTTCAAACACTCGTTCTATAACGTGGAATAAATTATCTTGCGCTTATTCAATTTCCTTTTAAAAAATATCACACTGGATCGCTGTCTTCTTGTAAAAGTACTCCACCAACCCCTATGTCACTTACATCTACAAAAATATGAATGATTTTTAGTGAAATCTAGTACTGAAGGAACTGGCGACCGCTCCGGTGGCCTAGTGGTTAGAGCGTAAGCCACGGATGCCAGAGGTCGCGGGTTGAACCCGGCCGAGTCATACCAAACACTTATAAAAATGGTACTTACAGCTACTGCACTAGGCGCTCAGCATTAAGAGGCTAGAGTTAGAACTGGTAGGCTTGGTGTCAGGATGACGTGACTGGGTAGGACATCGTGCTACATGCCTGCGGTATGATGTCCCAGTGCTAGACGTCACTATAAACTGCCACACTGCAGACATCGTAGCGATATGACTGAACATTTTTTAAAGCTACGTTAAAATCCAAATTACGCACACACATACACAAAGTTTTGAGTATGACCTTTAACTTATCAAAATCCTCCTGACACTTGTCTGATCAGTGAAAGTTAGTCTTCTTACTTAACAAATTAGTCAAGGGTTCAGCAATCATGGAAAAAGTTAGAGCAAAAATTTCTGATAATAACTAGTCATACCCAAAAATCTCATTAGTTGTCTCTTATTGATACGAACAGCGAGTTCAGATATAGCCTTAACATTAACGTCTATAGGTTTTATTTGACAATGTCCCGCTACATGTCCTAAAAAGGTAACACAAGCACATCAAAAGTCATTCTTACTCAAGCTGAGTGTCAGATTTGCACACAGAGAAACTTCCGGATGGTCTCCATGTGGTCCTTTTTGTTGTCGTTGTAGATGATGACGTCATCGATGTAAGCGTCACAATTTCATATACCAGATGTTATTATATTCATCAGATATTGAAAAGAACTTTGGAACCCCTCATCCCAAATGAAATGACTTTGTATTGGTAAAGTCCGTCACGAGTACCGAATGTTCCTTGCTCTCTCCGAAATGGAATTTGCCAGAATCCCTTCAAAAAAGTCAAACTTTTCGATGCATTTGGCATTTCCAATGCTGTCAATGCAGTCACTGAGTCTGGGAATTGGAGATGAAACTGTCTGTTTACTTTTCTGTACTTATCAGTCTGGTTTCGGCACTAGAATACTCCAGTCACTTTTACTTGGTTGGATGAAGTCATTATCCAGCAAATATTTAACTTCTTTCATCAATTGTCTTGCTTGAGAGGATTCAGCTTGTAAGCATGTTGCTTTACAGACTGTAAAGCAACTATTTAACGTCGTGGAATATCTTATTTATTCGTGTTGGACTGTCTGGAAATAAGTGTTCCTATCTTTTGGTAGCTGCATTTAGTTCATCAATTGTGGCAGCAGATGCAAAAGCTTCTGGTCCAGATTTTCCACAATTTCAGAATTGCAAAGATTAGTCACTTCAAAGTGACCACTACCTGATTTATTATCTTCGTTCAGATTCTCGATTTCCTGTTTCTTCCAAGAAGGATTCGTCTCAACAAGATCCTAAACTTCTGGCAAGTTCAATTACTCGTCCTTTTTAAGGACTCTAATTTCCCTTCTAATTTCTTCTGGGTAGGATCAGCAAGAAAATTCTCTACTTTGGATGTCATGGTGAAAGCTTGATGGTTTCACTAATAATTTCCCAGCTCATATTAATCTTGTTACATCTGGGGCTTAAACAAAGTAACAAGACAAGTTAAAACCCAACAAACTTTCAAGTTTCCAAAATATAAATTTATTTCTCTAAAACAAAAAATCAAAGTGAACGAATTAGAAATAACTTACAGTGCTTGAATTCCTATAATATTATCCTAAATTGTTCTATCAAATTTACATCAATCCAGAAACTATCCAAAGGTATTCCAAATGAAGGTTCTAGTGTCTTTTATGTGCTAACGTGCTAGCACCACTGAAGAATCACATTTCTAAATCCAAAAGTTTTCACTTCAAGGTAATCCCTTGAAAGTAGAATATCACTAAATTCCTTGAAAGTTTCACATAATCCAACTGGATTATTTAAATGTTTTAGTCCTTGAATAATTTCACATAATCCTCAAGGTACTGTCTGTTTCAGAATAAATGTTTTCCACCCTGCATGTCCAACGAACAAATAAATAAATCAAGATTTCCTCGCACGACTCTTTCAAAACTGTCATGTGAAATGAAGAATGATGTTGCGTATATAATTCATTTAGATAGTCTCTATATGAGCACCAACGTAAATGATTTTCGATCATTTAAACTGTGAAATACGTAACTATCATGTTAAGACCATCGCAAATTATTGAGCCAATGAACAACTAGGGTGGGCATGATATCTCCACAGGACAATTGCAATCCTTGTACCATGTGATTTTTCGTGACCTTCATTCAAAATATTGCATGGAGTACTTGACCGAATAGTCGTTAACTTGACCTTGGTAATTTTGAATGAAATCTTATACGTATTGAGACCAACACCAGTCACAACAACAGCAGCAACAACCGTCTTGTGGAACATTTGGAAAATCAATCTCCTTTGACATCTAGTGACTCCATCGAATTATAACCAATTTTGTCGTTTATGACTACTTCATTCCCTATCAAATTTGAAATCAAAGGTCAGACCAAAGATTACATCGATCTGATAGCAGTCACTTGTACCTCAAAGTCAAAGTTCTGAATGTGGGCAACACCAATCCAGACACCGATATCAGAGTAGCCCCATCAATAATTTTATGCATTTGTTGTTCAGTGAAGTAAATTTATACTTGAAATATCAAACTAGTCAGCAGCAGCATGGATACTTACCTTTACTGAGTGTACCTGGAAAATCTCTTTCAGTACGGAAAAGAAGCTAAAACTGCACATCTGGATGCTTCCCTGGTATGGAAACCTTACAATTTGGACACTTTCAATGAGTTGACAGAAGATATGATACTCGCTGTTGGATTTAATGGCCGTCGAAATAAAATCCAACAAGGTCACAGTTTCAAACTGATGGATCGTTTGCATTTGGACATGTGTTTGCAAGAGAAATATTGTTAAAAAAGAATGGATGTATGCCTGAGACTGAATCCAAGTAGTATCATGTTCCATTCGATGGCAAATGCTAACGAGTATAAAATCATCATCAAAGAAGACAAACTTTATACGCGTCGTGTGGAAGTCTTACCTAAAGTGGGAAACAAGCATCAAACTCGGAGCAGAATGACAGCTATGTATCCACCAAGACGAGCGGAAATGAACCTTCACCATTGCCTCTAGAATCTGATTCATGATCGAAGCTCATGTTTTCCAAAGTCAGAATCCAACCGTTTGCTCACTGGCATCGTCAGCAATATAGCCTTCAATGGAGCGATCAATTAAAATGTTTTCGAGTTCCAACACTTCAACGTGTCCAAGATTGAAGTTACCCGAGATGGCCAGACATTGTGTAACAGACATTTGAACCTAACGTTGCCTAGAATAATTACTTGAGATCTTACATAACACTGTTTGTAGCCACAGGACAGTTAGGTAACAAAAGCATGCATAGATCTCGCATGCTGATTATGCAGGAGGATATGCTTTGTGCGGGTATGATTTCACTACAGACAAAGGCAACTACGAAATACATTTTCACCCTATAAACTAAGGCCAACTTCGTGCGGAACATCAGTTTGCAGTAGCTCTGGCCAACACAGTAAAAATCATCCTGGATGCAGAATTTGACAACACTAAAGAAATCAACAGTTTGAGAGAAGTCATCCTAGACTATCAGAAAAAAGAGATGGAACGCGAAAAACGGATCGAGATAGGCGACGAGGTTGATTTTGATTCAGAAAGAGGAAACAAAAACACAATTATGAATGATGATGTCAAGATGGCCAGAATAGGATTTAGTCTCATGTTTTGCTCGTGACTTGGCTGAAAGAATTATAGGTCTAACCAGAGAATATTGTTATGGGTGTCAAATCGATCATCCTATTCAGAAACAACACCACTAAATATGATGATGCGTCAAGAAGAAAAGTTTGAAGAGTATCTGGAAGAGGCATTGACTATCATCTCACAAGAAACAATTTTGAAAAGTGGTAGAAAGACTTGCCTGACCATTCGATACGTTCATTGACTTCTCTGAAGACCAAACACATCAAAGCTCTCTTGCAAACAAAGACAACTCATTGTTAATCGACTTACTTGATAGAACTTTTCAAGGAAAAAGTCAGCTGTGAAGCGATGACTTATTGTTGCCTGTGAAACAAACAAGAAAATAATTGATACCTTGGAACTTCACAAAATAGATGATTTTATGAACATACAATTATCTCTTTTCTTTTCAGAAATATAGTGTGCTTCAATAGCAAAATGACAATGCCTTACAACATTGAAAGTCAAGTTTGTCTCCATAATATTATCAATCTTACAAATATGTTCATGCCTAAAATTGTTTGTTTCTCTATATTTCAGTTTGAGTTAGAGAAGTTTCTTCTTCTTATTAAATATGTTGATTTTGAAAATTGGTATTGTCTTGTTTTTCTTGAAAACAAACGAGTAATGACATACTCTTTCATATTCTCTCTAATGATTTATGTCATGTTTTCTTTTATGTCCTTCACATTGAATCAGTGGGATGTTTTCTTTTATATTCTTCACATTGAATCAGGGGGATGTTTTCTTTTACGTTCTTTGCATTGCATCAGTGGGATGTTTTCCTTCATGTCCTTCACATTGAATCTGTGAGATGTTTTCCTTCATGTCTTTCACATTTGAATCAGTGGGATGTTTTCCTTCATGTCCTTCACATTGAATCAGTGGGATGTTTTCCTTCATGTCTTCACATTGAATCAGTGGGATGTTTTCCTTCATGTCAATGCTTTTATTCCATATAACGCACCTTTCACCAGTCTGACCACCCACCATTGACTTGACCATAACTAAAATGACTAGAATAGCAATGCTCAATGACGCCCTGGTGCACATGCACATGGTCAGGAACCACCTTATCAAAATGAAGACTGACAAGAATACTCTCGCATTTTTCCTACTTTGAAGAGAGACTTCTTACAGGATGTAATTCGAGAGAAAATCGTCTGGGAAATAGAATAATGGGAGAAAAGAAAAAACCGGAAGGAGCATGAAAGGTACCAAACTGTTCTAAGATGGAAGCAGCTGCAGGAATATGAGGTAGAAGTGGAGTGTAAAATGGAGATAGAGGAGTTCACTTGCTCCTCCTTTACAAAAAGATGTGCCTGTGTTGCAGTGAAGCCCATGATGAGATGAAGTCATCCTGCCAAGCGCTAAAACTTAGGAGCAAAATGACCTTTCACAGTGCCACTTACATCTCTAGAAAAGACATTCTAATCCTTTTGCCAAAAAAAATTATATTTGTATGTTCGTGTTTGTATGTCTTTGTCTTTCCCCACAATAAATTGAAAAGCTCTTCCCTTATAAAATGTTTGCTTGTTGGGTATAGCGCGCGCGCGTGTGTGTGTCTGTGTGTGTGTGTGTAAAGTGTCTATAAACACTCCCTTACCATTGTTTAAATCTATGCAAAAAAAAAAACACAAACCAACAGAAGAATGTTTTTCATTTTGGCCTGTATGATACCTGTTTCATTATCATAGCATTTGAGTGTTGTATTCTGCTTAAGGGATGTTAACCTTCACATGCTTCTACAATACAAGCTGTGCATTCGCTAGTGTGCCATTCATTATCAACCAAACATGAAAGAATGGCAGAACACTGCAAAGTGGGAAAGAGTTCAGCACTTCCTGAGTTGAGGGGGAACTATTGGACTGCTACCCCAATCTATACATCTGAGGTTAGAAATCACTTTCTGAGAATTGCTTAAGAATTTTTAGTGAGATGATAGATGAAGAGATTCTCAAAATCTAGAGGGTGTGCTTGTCAGAGACTATGGTGAAGGAACAAGAGAACAAGGAATGCAATTAATTTCAGTCTAAGAACTTAGACTGGATGAAGATCTAGGACAAACTTTACTGGATGGATCATCCAGACTGGATGAAGATCTAGGACAAATTTTAGTGGATGGATCATCCAGACTGATGAAGATCTAGGGCAAATTTCACTGGATAGGTCATCCAGATTGGATGAAGATCTAGGACAAATTTTACTGGATGGATCATCCAGACTGGATGAAGATCTAGGACAAATTTCACTGGACGGGTCATCCAGACTGGATGAAGATCTAGGACAAATTTTACTGGATGGGTCATCCAGACTGATGAAGATCTAGGACAAATTTCACTGGATTGGTCATCCAGACTGGATGAAGATCTAGGACAAATTTTACTGGATGGATCATCCAGACTGGATGAAGATCTAGGACAAATTTCACTGGACGGGTCATCCAGACTGGATGAAGATCTAGGACAAATTTTACTGGATGGATCATCCAGACTGATGAAGATCTAGGACAAATTTCACTGGATGGGTCATCCAGACTGGATGAAGATCTAGGACAAATTTCACTGGATAGATCATCCAGACTGGATGAAGATCTAGGACAAATTTCACTGGATGATCATCCAGACAGGATGAAGATCTAGGACAAATTTTACTGGATGGGTCATCCAGACTGGATGAAGACTAGGACAAATTTCACTGGATGGATCATCCAGACTGGATGAAGACTAGGACAAATTTCACTGGATAGATCATCCAGACTGGATGAAGACTAGGGCAAATTTCACTGGATGGGTCATCCAGACTGGATGAAGATCTAGGACAAATTGTAATGGATGGGTCATCCAGACTGGATGAAGATCTAGGACAAATTTCACTGGATGGATCATCCAGACTGGATGAAGATCTAGGACAAATTGTAATGGATGGGTCATCCAGACTGGATGAAGATCTAGGACAAATTTCACTGGATGGATCATCCAGACTGGATGAAGATCTAGGACAAATTTCACTGGATGGGTCATCCAGACTGATGATGTAGGACAAATTGTAATGGATGGGTCATCCAGACTGGATGAAGATCTAGGACAAATTTCACTGGATGGATCATCCCTATTGGATGAAGACTAGGACACATTTCACTGGATGGGTCATCCAGACTGGATGAAGATCTAAGACAAATTTCACTAGATGGGTCATCCAGACTGGATGCCAGAGGAGAAAGACTGGGAGAAGGAGACAAACAAGGAAGTCTAGTTTTAGGCTCATGGTGTTCGCCAAGACAAGCCGAAGTGGAGAAAACGGGGGCAAATATGCGGCCTGTTGTGTCTGATGTTGGAGGTGCAGCCACTGCTGAAGACGTGGTAGCAGAAAACAAAACATTTTAAGGCCCAACCAGAACTCTAGAAAGTGAGATACAAATCCTATTTGTCCCCCTCCCCCCAAAAAACGAGCTATTATCTTTTGTGTATATATGTGTTTGTTTATGTCTATGTTGTTGACAACTAAAACTTAAAACCTCTTTACTCCTCTCTTCTCTGTAGTACTATGTTTCTATGTGAGGGAATAGTAACCAGTCTGTGAACACGTCCAAGCCATGTATGTGATTCTATGTGTATAAACACTTCCTACTGTTGTGTGTGATAGTATGTGAATAAACACTTCCTACCCTTCTGTGTGATAGTATGTATCTAAACACTTCCTACCCTTGTCTGTGATAGTATGTGTATAAACACTTCCTACCATTGTGTATGATAGCATGTGTATAAACACTTCCTACCCTTGTGTGATAGCAAGGGTAGGAAGTGCCAAAATTCTTTCAGAAGGTCAAATTTGGTGACATACTTGGCATTTCCAATTTTATCAATACAGTCATCGATTCTTGGTAATGGAAATGAATCTGTTTTTGTCACAATGTTCACCTTCCTATAATCAGTGCACATACGGAAAGTTTTATCTGGTTTCGGAACAAGTACACATGGTGAACTCCAATCACTTTCACTGGGCTCTATGAAATCATTCTCCAGCAAATACTGAATTTCCTTTTCCAAGTATTCCTGTTTGAGAGGGTTCATCCTGTATGGTGTTGTTTCACAGGTTTTGAATTTACAAGTTCAGCGTCATGAACAATTTTGTTTCTTCTTGTAGGAATATCTGGAAACAAGTGCTCATATTCGAATAATAACTGCTTAAATTCATTCCTTTCTTGTTGTTGTAAATGTAAAAGTTCCTGGTCTAGATTTTTCATAATTTCCAAATTCCGAAGATTTGTTGCTCCAAGATCAACAGGGCCCAATTTAATTTCTTCACTTAAATCCTCAGTTGGTGGGACAGGTACTACTAAAATAAATGCATGATTTACTTTGCTATCTCTTTCAATACACTAGCACTGCATTAATTTATTTAGATCAGAGTACTATTATTATAATTTAACTCATTCATTTTCCTTTTTACTTTGTAAGGGCAGTAAAATCGAAATTGAAGAAAATTTTGAAGAATGACCAAGAGAGAATGAACTCTATTACAAGACTCAAATGTTCTCTCAATTAAAGTTTTGTGAAACCATAGTTTCACTTTTGACTTGAATTGCTGAGTGCCCCAGACATAAAATTTGACCTTTGACCAGATTGGACACGATTTAGGAAGGCCAAATTGAGTAAAAAAAAAAATTATCAAAGCTTTTACTATGGTATTGGTTTTAATATTCCTCAAAGGAATTGCTCTGGGAATCTTCTTGATGCATAGATAATGGTCAACAAATATTGGTTGCCTGGCTTGGTCTTAGGTAAGGGACCAACACAATCTACCATAATTCTGCTAGATCATTCGTCAAATGCAGGAATAGTTTGCAGATGAGCCTTAGGTATCTTCTGATTGGATTTTCCTACCATTTGACAAGTATGTCAAGATCTACAAAATTTACAAACATCACGTTTGATTTTTTGCCAACAAAAGTGAGTCAAGATCTTGTGATAAGTTTTATTTATCCCTAAACGACCAGCCAGAGGAGTTTCATGGGCTAAACTAAGTATTTCCTGTCTGTAAGATTTTGGAACTACAATTTGGTAGTTCACTGACCACTCGTCATTAGCAGGTACCTCGGGAGGTCTCCATTTTCTCATAAGAATTCCATTTTTAATAAAATAACGGACAGGTACTTCAGTGGCTTTAGTTTCACTAATGGCCATCTGAAACAAACAGGAGATCTCAGGATCTTTTTCCTGCTCGACGACAAGTGATTGTCATTTGTCACCCTGATTAGTTAAAAGAGAATGAGTATTTAAAAGAGGATCACTGTGATCAATACCTTTTGATTGATCCAAATTTGGAGTGAAAGTGACCTCATCAAAAGCCTGACCAATACATGTGTCAGCTAAAGGAATATTTTCCTTATCAAAATCATTCTCAAGAGTTTTCTTTGACAAAGCTCTGGTAACTGCACAAGCTGGGTATAACTCAGGGTATTCTTTTTCAATAGGATCAACTTTCTGATTCAAAGAAGGCTCGTCAGTTACAAGTGGATTAACCACAACCTTGTCTCCAGTTAGGTCATTGCCTAGCAACAAATGAATGCCCTCAACGGGTAAAGTATGCACCTTTCCGACTGTCACAGGTCCTGAAACTCTGATGACAAATTTACAGAATGGAGAGGAACATTAACAAAGCCGCACTCTACTCCCTGAATGAGAACACTCATTAGAACAGGGCTTCTCAGAAAAAGGCAAAGTACCTGATAATAAAAGACTCTGAGAAGCTCCTGTATCACTTAAAATTTTAATAGGGATAGGATTGGCCAAATCACCCA
>JAECUM010015266.1:0-73055 GCA_016617855.1 Megalonaias nervosa | reverse complement strand
TGGTCATATTAACACGGGGCTTTCACTAATTGCTACTCTTCCTGAATGGATGGTCATATTAACACGGGGCTTTCACTAATTGCTACTCTTCCTGAATGGATGGTCATATTAACACGGGGCTTTCACTAATTGCTACTCTTCCTGAATGGATGGTCATATTAACACGGGGCTTTCACTAATTGCTACTCTTCCTGAATGGATGGTCATATTAACACGGGGCTTTCACTAATTGCTACTCTTCCTGAATGGATGGTCATATTAACACGGGGCTTTCACTAATTGCTACTCTTCCTGAATGGATGGTCATATTAACACGGGGCTTTCACTAATTGCTACTCTTCCTGAATGGATGGTCATATTAACACGGGGCTTTCACTAAAAGACTTCTTATAATGTCTGTTTGGTCCAACTCTACTGGTCATTCAGGAGGGCATATGTGATGGTTTGTTGTCCATCTTCTGTTCTCTGTCATGGTCATTGGTTTTATGTCCATTTGCACAAGTTGGTTATTGCTACTTATAAATTACTTGAAAGATTACCTTGAAAATTTAAACACTCATTCATCCCATGGTCGTAAATGAAAATGTCCTTGCGCATCCAACATGGCCACCACAGTGGTTACCTTGAAAATTCTGTTATGGCTACTACCCTTGAATAAATGGTCATATCAACATAGGGTTTTCACTAAAACACTTATGATGTCTAATTGGTCTTGCTTTACTGGTCATGTCTGTCATGTTTAGGGTCTCTACTTCTTCTAAACTACTTACCTGTGAACAGTGCATGTGCAAACTATATCCCGGATCTATCCTGCGACTTGGTAATCTGCATATTTACATCGTAGGGTGTGGCTTTAAAATTTGTTTATCTGTCCTAAGCCTTACAGGAAGTTACACACACAAACACACACACACACACACACACACACACAAGGTCTAATTGGTGTTAAATGAAAATGGTGCTGATAATAATTCCTATATGGCCACAACAGGGACCATCTTGTAAATCTAGTTATTGCAACTCCCTCTGAATGGATGGATCAAAAATAGGATTTGAAGGATGTTTCTCAATTCTTATTTGTATCCGTTTTGGTATATCTCCAAATAATCTAGCCTGCATGCAGCTGAATTAAAAAAGAAAACAAAAATATGAATGAAATTGTTTCCAGAATTTATTTCTTCATATTTTTTAAGTACAGTACTGCTATTAATTAAACAAAGATATAACCACAATTTAGTTTTTTAGCAAAGTGTTTCTGCAATGCTGTGATGAATTCATGAATGCTGTGCAAGCACAAATAATGTCAATGCTACATACTGTAGCAAATCTGTTGTTAATATTTTTATTTCATTCCACTATATTTTGAACAAACTATTTCCATAATAGAAAGTCAGTATTTTGAACAAACTATGTCCATAATAGACAGTCGATCAAAATTTCTTCATGGATCAAGTTAATGCTCATGTTTTGTTTAGAGTTTGAAGTTGGTGAAGTTGGCATTTGTTCTGCATTTTCCAATTTACCAGCATGAGTTCGATTCTGATATTTTTTTGTGAAATAGAAATCTGTAAACATAATGAATATAAAACCATTTGATTTGAATGTTGACTGAAACATTTACATTAACAGTTCCAAAATTGATCATTATTTTTTTTTCTTCATAAAAATGGGAGAAAAATAGGCCTTTATCTGATTATTTGCCATTAAAGATGAATATGAAAACTTTATAACCTCTTGGGCTTAGGGGTATGTGGCATGGGGCTAAACACTCAATTTGCACCTATATTGACCTGGGTTAGATTTCAGAAACTAGCACATGAAAGTTCTGTAGCCACCTATCAAAGTGTGCGGTTTTCAAAAGGTGTTCTAGTTCTCCAATTTCTTCCACTACAGGGACCATTGCTTGTTACCATTTTGGTCTGTGCTCTAGTTCTCCAGTTACGTCCAATTCTTAGACCATCTGATGCATTTTGATTGGCTAGTGCTAAGGTTCTCAAAATTCATCCACTTCAGGATCCATTTTGGCTTATGCTCCAGTTTCACCAGTTTCTTTCACTTCGGGACCATCTCATGCTACTTGTGCTCAAGTTCTCCAGTTTGTTCCACTTCTGGACAAACTCATGCTGTCACCATGGCTAGTGGTCAGTTCTCCAGTGTCTTCCATGTTAGGGAGCATTATGTACTACCATCTTGGCTTGTATTCAGGTTTTCCAGTTTCTTCCAGGGACCACCTTATACAAATATATAATCACCTTTGCTACTTGGCTAGTGCTCTAGTTCTCCAGTTTTTGGGTCCATCCGGATGTATCATCTTGGCTATTGCTCTGGCTCTTCAGTTTCTTTCACTTCAGGGTCCATCTCAATGTACCATCCTGGCTAGTGTTCTTCAGTTTCTTTCACTTCAGGGTCCATCTCAATGTACCATCCTGGCTAGTGTTCTTCAGTTTCTTTCACTTCAGGGTTCATCTCAATGTACCATCCTGGCTAGTGTTCTTCAGTTTCTTTCACTTCAGGGTCCATCTCAATGTACCATCCTGGCTAGTGTTCTTAAGTTTCTTTCACTTCAGGGTCCATCTCAGTGTACCATCCTGGCTAGTGTCCTTCAGTTTCTTTCACTTCAGGGTTCATCTCAATGTACCATCCTGGCTAGTGTTCCTCAGTTTCTTTCACTTCAGGGTCCATCTCAATGTATCATCCTGGCTAGTGTTCTTCAGTTTCTTTCACTTCAGGGTCCATCTCAGTGTACCATCCTGGCTAGTGTTCTTCAGTTTCTTCCACGTCAGGGACCATATTATGATATCACCTTGGCTATGATGAAATTTGTATTGTCATCAAATTTTCATATTCTCTGATGTTTCATACACCACCAACCCTTAAAAATTTGAATAGGAATATTTAATTAAAATATTTTTGTACACTTGTTTGGTTGTTTTTTTTTCCTTCAGTTGTACAAATAGTGAAAGGGGAAAAATATTCTGTTTCTTAGGTCCCAAAAATTTTATTAAGAAGACCAAATTCTCTTTATCAAAAAGTAATTGCACTTTTAAGCTCATCTGGCCATGAGGTATATAGTACTGTCAACATAGCCCTGTATCTGGCATGCATCATCCAGCATCTGTCAGCGTAACCCTGTATCTGGCATGCATCATCCAGCATATGTCAACATGGTTGTTTTTAACTTGTCCAAAAATCCAGGAAGTCAATTTTGGTATGAATATTCCCAAGGATATGCCCTGACTAGGTGCTTCCCCTTGCAAACTAAAAATAGAAAACTTAAGAGCTATATAGATTTTGGCCTGGGTGGCTCACATAATATTGGTGTGGCTTCCATAGCAATTGGTTGGAAAACCTATTTTTGACCTCTTCAAGAACAGCTGAGCCAGTTTCAGTCAAACTTGACACATACCTCCTGGCTTTCTGGAGAGGTTTTGGTGATTTTTAAGCAAATCAATTCTCTCCAATAGCAAATGACTTGATCTGCCCCAGTCTGTTAGTTATCATATATCCTCTTTTTGTGTGGTCAGATTAGTAGGCCTGTGCAAAACTATGTACTAATGAACCATGCGACATGGATTTAGACAATGCCAGTTATATTAAATTTCCAAAAACTTTAATTTCTATCATGAGATCATTGCCGTGCATTTGGATTTTTTTTTTTAATTTTATGTGGCTAAGTCATTGTTTGAAAAGGTTACACAAGATGACTCTCATTAATTGCAGTGTTAGAGTGAGGAAGCATATCTTGTAATACAGAATCATGTTTTGCTGAATCAGCAATTGTACAACAAGGAAATGACAATATCCTTGATTCTAATTTTAGATTCTTATTCAGTTAGCCATCAGCTTTTGAGTGGTTCATGATGTGCAGGATTGGTTTTGTTGGTTGGTGCAATGGCATGTCAGCTTGAATAGCAATTAATGGAGTAATTAGGTATGTCAAAGATTTTCCACTCTACATCCTTAATGTCATTCAGGTGTAAACTTATTATATGTAATGAACTTCGGCAATTTTGATTCCATCATTTTTATTCTTGTCATGATTAATATGTGTACATCAGGGCTAAAAATAACTTATCCTCTTGTCCTGTCAGGGAAAAAAATGGCTAGGTAGAGTAGATGCAGATTGCACCTTGAGAATAAATGATTGCATTTTCTACCCTTAACATTACTTAACATTTTGCATGCATCAGCTACAAATAACTAAGGCCAAAACTTATATTTTGTCTGTCTTGAATATGTTGCAAAGGAAATATAAGAAAGCTTGCCACTAGCTTCCTGTTGGTTGGTGGTTCATTCTCTGGCTTTCCTAGGTTCTTCCTCCACCATTTATACTAGCTGTCATGTATATAGTCTATCATGTGCTGAAAAATGGTGTTTAACCCACAACAACAAGAACAACAACAAAAGAAACAAGTTTTTTAATTTGTGCACAGGTATCAGATGCAGGCTTGATTCCAAAGGAGGTAAATATTATAAACAAATTGTGCTGCAGTTTCACACCTAGCCCTCAATTTCTTAATGGTGTTTGTTTTGAAAATTTATAGTTTTCAATAATTTAGGTGTCATTTTGATGTAGACAAAGTTTCCCTTTCAAGGAGCTATCATACATTTTTATGAGTCATAACTCGAAGGCATTAAGAAAAAAAGAATGTTAAAATGTTTTCATTTGGTCATTCAGTGTTACCGATGTCCCAAGTCATCATTGTTTTCACGACTAAGTTTTATTGATACATTGCCTTGCTGATGCCAGCAGATACTTGTGTTAGCATGTAATTACTTTTCATGAGAAAAAAATGTTGCTAACTTTGAAATGAGTATTTTAAGTGTCCCAGCTGATTCCCAGCAACATTCACACAGTGCATGCTGTTGTAATCTATGTATAAAGCAGAGAATGTGGACACAACAGTTGATTGGTTGAAATCTGTTTGGGGTAATGACCTAGAAATGTTCCAGTTCTTTAGGCCAAGCAGCAATCCTCCTTTTAATGGCACCCACATAGAGCTCTCTAGAATTGAGGTTTGAGCAAAATGGATCATTTAATACCAAAGTTCGTGGAAATTGAGATTGTTGGAATTTTTCTTTCAAATTTAAGTTACTGACATTTTTCTTGTGAAAAGTAATTACATGCTTATATAAATATCTGTTAACGTCTTACTTTGATATGACAATAATATCTGTTAACCTTTTTACTTTGGCATGACAGTAATATCTGTTAACCTCTTTACTTTGGCATGACAATGTGTTTACAAAGCTGTAGTCTTGAAAATATTGGTGATCTGGGGCAAGCATAACAGTATCTGACCAGATGAAAATCATAAAAGTTTGATGTCTTTCTCTTAACTTTTCTTATACCTAACTTGAGGATGCATTATCTTCTTAAAAAGGAAAATGATGACATCTGTATTACAGAAATGTTTCACTGTAAATATGAATACAATAAATCAAGGGCTATGTGAACAACTGCAATTTCTTGAGTTATAAACCTGGTCTCTTACTATATATGTATCAGAGGAACTGAGTATTGGAACATCATATTGTCATGGTTTTGACAAATGTTAGTACCAAGCTTGCATGAAGTACCTATGGTTCTTTTTTAACAGCATAAGCAGTGTAGTGGAGATGTATATTTTGTTGAGTACAATGAGGGCAGGGACAAGTAACTCTTGCAAGTCATTTGTCCCAGGGACGAGTGCTTGGAAAAATAAATTTCCTGAGCCCTATATGTGTGCATATGTATAGTAGCATTATTTGGAACCTCAGCACAATAGTGGCTGTATGGTACCAACTAAATGTAAAGTTTGAAAAATGTGATAATATATAGCACAGATATTTAGGAAGATAAAATCTTCCAGATAAATGTAAACATGAAGTACAAGCAGATAAAATATACCAGATATCATGAAAGGGGCCCCGAGTGGCCAAGTGGTCTAAGGCGCTTATCTTTACAGACCCATCAAACATCTTATGGCTCGACCAGTGTGAGAAAGCTTGCCAGCAGCTTTCTGTGGGTCAATGGTTCTTCCAGGGGTCTTTTGGGGTTCTTCCTCCACCAAATACACTGGCTGCCATGTATAGCCTATTGTGTGATGAAAAATGGCATTAAAGCTCACAAAGCCAAACAAGACCAATCAAGGCATTGCCCAAGTGTGGAAGTACTAATGAGTGAATTGGTGAATTGATAATATAGAGATTTCATGCATTTGCTGTGTGCAAACATTTGCTGGAGCAGGAGGGGAGAATTTTGGACCCGAAAGGTGGAAAGATGTTCTCCAGTGCTCAGGGACCGTGTGTGATCATTATTGTTGCATAACAAGATAATATATATATATCTATATATATAACAGTCAGATGCAACTGCGAACAACACAGACCCTGATCTGCTATTGCATTATGTGCCAATAGACCAGGAACCATGCTGTTTGTTTTACTGATTAAGCCTAACAGACTGCATGGATCCAGATATGCTGATACATTATTCAGTGGCAGATTTGGATCAATGCAGTTTGCATTTAGATCAGATTTACACACAACTGTATACACGAGTACATAAATTGTGTATACCAAACACCTAATATAAATGGGGTTTTTGAAACGTAAAATAACTGAACTTTGGCAGAACACATAATTACCATAATTGACTGTAGTTTACAGATCACATTGATCAAAGAAGTCCATACTTCTGATAATGTAAGAATGCTGGAAGTTTACAGATATCCCTAGGCACTGCAGATTTATCTTGTACAAGTAATTTATTATTGAAGAGTAAGATGTAGATAACTTTGAAATGTTTTTTTTTAAAATCAAAACAGTTAAATTTAGCCCTTGATTCAGCAGCAATCTTCAAGTGGCTTCAGCATGTTTTAATTTTTTTCTAACGAGCAAATCTTGAACAGAATAAATTTGAAAAAGGTAAAGAATAAGATTGATCATCCCAGCAAGTTTGGGTGTCTTATAAATTGTTTTTTAAGTGTATTGTACAATAAACTCTGGATATCCTAATACGCAAATATTGTATTGCTATATATCTAACAACAAAATAAATAAAGACCAGATTTGATTAGAGAGCTTTAAATAAAAAAAATTGTGAATGTCTGTATTCAGTCAAATGTACCAGCTTTGTAACTATTTGGTACTGAGGAATTGGCTGGCACATTGTCCATGCCCAGAGATACTACAGAAACCAAATTGGGTTGATCAGTCAATCAATCAATCTGTGTTGTATTTAAAGTGATAGAAGATGACCTTGAGGGTTAATTTTACATGTACTAATTTAATTGTATAGATGTCAGCATTATTTTTTCCATGTATATTTGTAATATACATGTTTAGAGTTCTTCCTGAATGAAAACCATCAAGGAAGTGTCCGGTACCATTAAGTGGATGTAGAGATTATTTTTCAGAATGATCCATACAGGTAATGGCTCACTCATTGTTACTGTAATTTAGTAATAGGTCATGTCAGCTGTCACAAGATTCAGTTGCTTTCCCAGAGGGACTGTATATATCCCCATAAAAGACAGGTCTACCTACTGGTTACCAAATTCATTTGTCTATCTATCTAATCTATCTATCTATCTATCTATCTATCTATCTATCTGTCTGTCTGTCTGTCAATCTGTCTGTCTGTCCATCTGTCTGTCCATCTGTCTACATGCCTGTCTGTGTCTATCTGTCTGCCTGCCTATCTCTCTGTTGATTTGTCTCCTTCTAAAGAGAATACTGTCTACAAGCAGATGACATGTGCATAATTTTCAGTATCACTGGATTGTTTTGTTGTTATTGTTATGGATATATACATTATAACCCAAAAGTGCATATTTTTCTGTATTAATGGATTGTTTTGTTGTTATTTTTGCAGATGTATGACACTAACTCAAAAGTAAGGATTTCTGTCTTGACCAAACCAACCATTTTATCCGATATCCACACGATTTGCATATGTATGTCTCAGAATAAATCGGGTACTTCAAAATGTTGCAGTGAAATAAGGAAAACACCATGAAGGTGATAGTTATCTCCATCGTTTTTATGTGATATGTATTATTTTACGTCTCGAGTTCCATCCTGCCTGAATTTGTCTTCTTTAATGTGGAATAAAAGTAGGGTATTTAGCACAATCATTCTCTTCACCCAGTATCTATCAGTTAGTGTATCTGTCTCCTTTTCGTATGTTTGGTCTTTGAACGTATCTCCAGTGTACTTGTTCCAGTGTATCCATCAATTTTTGGTGTCCATGAATCCATCAGTCATCAGTCGGTCATTAGTCATCAATCAAACAATCCTTGTTGCCCCTCCTTTATAGTTGCTTCTGAATATTTACCACAAATTTTTTTTCAAGATTTCTGGGGTTGTTTTTGTTTCATAATGTGTAGGATCATTTTATTTTATGCTTGACAATTTCATTCCTAGATAATGTGTAGAAACAATTTTTAGCTCTACTGGTCATAGACCGGAAAAGCTTATGGGATGGTCTGTTGACCATTTTCCATCCATCCATCCATTAACATAAGTTAGTTATTGCTCATTCTCCTAATATACACACATTCATCCCATGGTCTAATTGATCCTTGTTGAAAATGGTGCTGCTTGAACATACAATATGGCCACCATGGCAGCCATCTTGAAATGCTTGTTATCACTGCTCCTCCTGAATGGATGGTCATATCAGCATGGGATTTTACTGGAAGACTTTTTATATCTTGTTGATTATAAATGAAGAATAAATCAGATTTGAAGTCCAAATACGGCTGCCAGGGCACCCATCTTGAAAGTCCTATTTTAAGTACACCGCCTGAATGGATGGTCAAATTAACATGGGGTTTTCTGGTGATGACTAGCTAGTCCAAAATGAAATAGTTCTGATCCAATGTCCAATATGGCCACCATGTCAGCCATCCTAAAAACTTTTTCATCACAGCTCTACCTGCAGAGAAAGTCGCATGTTGATGTAGGGTTTTCACCAGAAGACTTCTGATATCTAATATGGCCATCATACAGTGGCCACATTGAAAATCTTATTATCGCTACTCCTTCTAAATGGATGGTTGTATCAACATGAGGCTTTCACTGAAAGACTTCTTATGGTGTCTAATTGGTCTTAAATGGGTAATTGTACTGATCTGAAGAAGTCCACAGCAGGATCCAATGAGCCATCGGATCCTATGAAGATCTCTTGACCACTGTGTTAGAGCGCAAACTGAAGTGGTATAGTCATGTCTCAGTATCATCTGGACTGGCAAAAACAATCTTGCATGGCACAGTGCAAGGCTGCAGAAGAAGAGGCAGACAGAAAAAGAGGTGGGAAGACAACATTGAGGAGTGGACAGGCATGGGATTTGGAGATTCCCAAAGGGCAGTAGAGAACAGGGAAAGATGGAGAGAATTGGTTGCAAAGTCAACTGTGGTGCCCCAATGACCTCTTGGGTTAAGGGATTAATAATGATGAAAATGATGATGAATGCCACTTTTCAGCACATGAAAGGCTATACATGGTAGCCAGTGTTTTGGGCAGAAGAAGACCTGGGGAAAAACCACAACCAATGGGTAGCTACCAGCTAGCTGTTTCACTTACCCATGTAGGTCAAGCTGAGTCTCAAGTTTGTGCAGAGAGACTTTGATTATCTAGTTGCTAATGAATATGTGGAACTTGAACTGATAGCTTTGTTCATTTTGATCAAATTCATCTACATACAGCATGGACCACACTTAAAATAAGATTGTTTTGCATAATTTTCATGCCTTCATAAATTTCATGTTTTTTTTAATAGTCAGATTGCCTGTAAAATATGCAAAATAATACACTGCCTATCTAGAGCTGATCACATTTATGAACTGATGATGAATTTTCTCTTAGTCAACACTGTTCCTGTTTTTCTGCCCCCATATGCATTCAGATAACGAATTACCTGACTGCAGGAATATAGATTTCTATCACAACCCAAAATATAACATTCTACAAATTTTATGAATCTATACAGGTTGATGTTCAATTTTTAGCAGAGTTGAGAAGTTCAGTGAATGTGATCAGCCAGGGTATATTTTTCAGAAGTGTTTGAATTCAACAACGGTAAATATGATGTATATAATTGTACAATGGTAAATATGATGTATATAATTTTACAAGGGTAAGGATGATGTCAATAAATCTACAAGGGTAAATATGACATATATAATTCTACAAGGGCATATATGGTACTGTGATTCTTCATTACAGTAAGACCCTTTGATTTACTGCAAACATGACAGAGTAGACAGTGCTGATTTTTATGATCTACCTTATGCTTCCAATCTTAGGGGTGGTAATTAAGTAGCTCATTAGCAATATTCTAACAGGTGCCCTCTGATCTTCTTGTACATTGACCTGACTCAACTGGTGTACCTAATTATTTTTGTTGTTCTTAACTGCTTTCATGTTCTAATGCTATTAGTAGTTACCTTTGTTATTGTCATGTCAGTCAGGTTTTGTGGTATTCCTGGAGGCAACAGAAAAGGGATGGAGATAAATGACTCTACAGGCCATGAAGACTGTGCAGTTTGGTGAAAGGGATTTGTGTGACACACATTTCCTCATTTATGTGACTGTTTCTGGTGAATAATTGTGTAGAGAAATAATGTGCAGTGTTTTCACTTTATCCATTTGGATTTAAACAAGTAATACTTGTGAAACCATGATTCAGCCATATGGCCTGATGAATCAGTGACACATCTCATCATCTTGATGTCCATTTGATCAACTGAGGTTTTTGCGATTTAATTATTTACCACATTTTTTGGTTGCAGTTTAATAGGTTCATACTATTGTGTCATAAAGTGCTGACACTTGACAATGTGGTACTTGCAAACTTCACACAGTAAAGAATGCAAAAATCAGTGCAGTTACGCAGTTTTAAAATGTTAAAGCTTATTATTTTAGTATTAATTATCACAAAACTCACTGAACCACTGCAAGTAGAATAATTGCATATTCAGCTTGTTTTAAAAATTCCAATTATGCAAACATTTTCATGAGATTTTCTATATCTTGCAAAGAGAAAACTTTAAGAATGTGAACTCATTATACTCTTCAAATAGAACACAGTTTTCTTCTTTGAAATACAATTTTTGCTAGATGAATCTTCTAGATTTAAACGTATCTGTACTGGTAAATGCTTGATTTTAAAAAGGCAATGATTAGGAGTTTCATTTATATGATCATATTTTGTTGGATTGGTTATTGTCCTAACTTGTTACTAACACACACAGTCGAAGTGTTGAAATTATAGGTCCGACTTTCTGAAATTTTTTTTTATTTCATTTGCTGTGAACAGAGTTATTTCCCTTTCAGAGCTGCAATATTTTAATTGGATTTTCACAGTCTATTCACTTCATTATATGGCAAATTACATTACAGCTGGCATTACATTGGCTAAGTGATCGATATGAGATCTACTTGGATTTCTTATTTTTCCATGAGATGTACTGGTAATAAGAAAAAATCAAAATATATGTGGAAACTTTTGACAATATACTGAGGAAACTTCAAGAGTCTGAATGCCTTGCTCTCATCCAAGGAAAATGTTTTGCAGCTATGTATGAAATTTAACTTGAAATGTCTCTGGCTTCAGTCTGGTACATATCCATCCATGAAATTTAACTTGAAATGTCTCAGGCTTCAGTCTGGTACATATCTGTCTATGAAATTCAACTTGAAACGTCTCAGGCTTCAGTCTGGTACATTTCTGTCCAGGAAATTTAACTTAAAACGTCTCAGTTTTCAGTATGGTACATATCCTTGAGAGCAATAGAATCCCATATATATTTTGGTGTTTTTATTGCCAGATGGCAGCACCAGTATGCGAAGAGTGGACTGAAACAGGTGGAGGTGGTTATAGAGAATCAGACAGAGGACATGCTGGAGATGCTGACATCATACCTGATGGTGGAGGAACCTGTCACAGGACTACAGCTTACAGGACCCACCATTGTTCAGATAGATAAGTAAGACATTTTTTTGGACCTCAAAGTGAATATGCTGAAATTTTCAAAGTAGTATGACCAAAATACATGCATGGGTGACACCCAAAGACAGTCTCAAAACTCAACCATCAAATTACTGCCATGTTCTACTTTGAAAGAAAGGACTATATTGAATAAAGGTCATTTCATGACCTGTTTTTATGGGAAAAATAATTACTTGTAAATTTCTTGACTAATTGTCTCATTGTATTATTCAATATACAAATCACACTCTTCTGTATTAAATATGCCAATAAATTCATTTTTCATACCAAAACATGACCTTTGAACATGGACTTGGTGAGCGAAATTGAGGACAAAATGGTCCATTTGAGCAACTTGAAACTAGAAATAAGATTGAGTGCAGGCTTGCTCCAAGAAAGAATTTTTACTGATCGAGTATTTCTTATGACAAATATTTTTTCTCATATTATCTTACGGGAGTACGTTTGCATTAATCACTAAATGCTAAACAATTCTTGAATTTTACTGTCTAGGTAACATTGTCGTTTTTTCCCATTGCACATATCACTATGCGTGAACAATTAGAACCGCATTTTCTACAGTGCACTATATTATGATACTAAAATTTACCACTACAAAAATATTGAGATATTTTAAAAAGGATAGTATTCATTCAGTTCTTTCTTTCTAAATTGCCTTGAGCATGTGGTTTTTTGAAGAGGTGCTATAGGGGCATTTGGAACTGAAAGTAAACAAAGACTCAGTGTAGGAAACATTACCTTGAATTTTATTTTCATGTTGTCTATTTTTCACAAAAGCATGCTATAAATAATAGGGTAAGTATGTATATATATATATATATATATATATATATATATATATATATATATATTTTATAAACAAATAAAAGGGGTTATGTTTTTTTGTTCATTTCCATCAGGATGCTTGACAGTTTAATTGCTATGTGTATTGTCCTCAATATTGTAGTGCATATCCGTACATGTTATGTATAAATGAAGTTGTCAGTTTTCAGATGGAGAGAACAGTTGTATAAAGCATATATTTCATTAAATTTTGTTAACTCTTTCTTCATATTGTAACAATATTAATTATTGAAGACTAGAGCATGAACTGAGCAAACAACAAAGAATCATTGTTTAAATGTGTCATCAGCATGACATAAATACCAGTTATAACCGACTTTCAGCGTTCAATTGGTAGAGCATTGGTGTGTCCTATTGACACACCTGGTTCGAATCTCCCATCCTTCATTAAAAGTTTTTTAAAATATTTTTTTCTTTTTTTGGGGGGGGGGAGAGGATTAAATATCCATAACATCAAGAGATGTCGATTTACAGATTTGAAACCAAAATTTATTAACTGCTCAGTTTTCATAGCCCACAGGAAATAATGCACAATATTGCAAAGAAAGAACATTATGATTCCATTTATTGAGCTTCAGTATTTTGGAAATCATTTTATTTTTATGTCATGAAAAGTAACATTTTTATGACTATGGTGTTCATCTAAAAGGAAACTAGAGGAGAATGGCCAAATATCATTGCATCAGAAAATGATTTTAGTGAAACCAGTGTTATGAAGCGATTATTATTCCATAATTATATAGTATCATTTTTATATATGTTTGTTTATGCTAAATTTTTTAAGACTTAATTTTTATCACATTTTCCTGTGCGCTAGTCCACAGCAAGAAAAACTGGTTTTGGACTGACATAAATTTTAACTTGCTTACTAAATCAACGAGTTTTCTAGTAATTACTGAAATTAGAGAATTGCACGTTTTGTTTCCAAACAGTGGGAAACATGTCCCATGGTGAGGATGGAATCTAACTGAATTGATTTATGTTTACTTCACAACAACTTTATACACTTACTGATCAGGTATAATGACATAAAATCATAACTATAATGATATAACATTTGTAGACGAAAATCTTTTATTCAAACGACATCCTTCTTGAATATAAGTTCCACTACTACTACTACTACTACTACTACTGCTACTACGAACATTAATACTAAAAGAAAGCCCACCTACCTATTTTTTGTATGGGAAACAAACATGGGAATCTCACTAACCATTAAACATATAAAACATACAATATAAGCAGACCAAAGCAATTGTAATTTAGAGAGAGAGAGAGAGGTTGGTGTTGATGGCGGTATTGGTGAATGTATGAAGGTTATAAATAGTTATTTTTGGTGTTGTTCACACTCTGCTGGCAAATATACAATGCAAAAACAAACTTTCAAGAACTATATTAATATTCGTTAATCCATGTATGCGTATCATCATCAAAGAGACAGACAAACAGTTGACTGTGGTGGCTGTTGTGGTTCTATTATGTATGTCGGACTTGTGCACAAAATGGTTCAATGTTAATACTTTTAAAACATATTTCACATTTTACAGAAGTTCATTAAAAGTGTTGCACCAATAGTGTTTTACTTCTTATAAATGGCCATATTATATCTTTATGGACAGATAAAGTTGGGAATAATACACTTGCTAGTTCTGTCAGTGGTAGATTTATTGTTATAATTTTATTTAAAACTCTTAGAAAATCACTGTTGCAGTATCATAGATATTTGAAACTATTATTTTTTGCAGTTATTTTAACTCGGCCTAGATATGGACTAGGTGGGGCTATTATGAAAGCTGAAAAATATCACGTGATCAAGTGTTTAAAATTTGAACTCGACTATTGCGCTTCTTTGATGCATTAATGAATAGTGTGCTCCCTAAAACAAAACAATAGAAGATTTTTTATTTTCCATTTGTGCTTTACCATTCATATTTTAAAAAGTACGTAAAAAGTACCAAGTTGTTGGTGTTACGGATATTAAATATGGCATTAATACGCAAACATATAGTTTATAAACAGATTATAGTTTGACTAGAGGCTACCTCAAGGGATATGGAATTCAGGGTATTTATAGCATTATTTCTTCTAAAGATCAAAACACAGTAGTATGTGTGTGTGCGTGTGTTTTATATTGCCATGAAATTATAAGGATAAAAATACATAAATACATAAAAAAAAACACTTGTCATTTTCAGTGAAGGTAACAAACCAATATATTCGGCGAAGAACCAAACTTATAGGCCCCTGTTAACACCTCCTTTACAATATCATTCAATAATATTAATCATTTAAATAATTCAATAATGTTTGACATATTTCAATAATATTAAACAATATTTCATTTAGGAACAGTTTTATATTTTATGGTTAAGCACCTTTTTTGTCAATGTAATTTAGACACAGTTTTCAGTTGATGTACAAGTCCTTTTTTTTGTCTATGATGGACCATATTGGAATAGTTTTAGAAATTTAACTTTATTTATAGAGCTTTATAGCCCTTAAAATAATAAAATTGCTTATTGCAAATTTTAAACTGAGTGAATACTTCATGGTAAAGCAGTAACTATGAGAAGTAAATGGAAAAGATGACTACTTTTCATGTCTTTTTTTAGTGTTTTGACACCCAGTAACCATGGCTTCAGACACGTGAAACACAAAACTGATGTCAGATATAAATGTTAACCATCTCATATGTGCAATATACATCATACAAGGCCATTTGGAGAGGATACAGAAAATGACCCTTATTCAGTATAGTCTTTTAGTTAGTTGAAATCTTTGGCTGTTTGTATAGAGAGGTTTAGAGAAAGAGGTCATGGGCTTTGAAGAGGGATGATGATGATTTTTTGAAAGGTTGATGGGAAACAAATATTTTTTATTAGGTAAAAACTGTACATTAAAACCTCATTGACTGATAAATTGCATGTTATTAATTTTGTCAGTGTAAAGCAAAAGTCACTTTTCTCCACAGAATTTAAGCTAGTATTCACACTCTTTCCAGGGTCACAGGAAACACCTGGGTTGCTGAACTTTCCTCTGGAAGTCATGTGATATATGTTTGGTCACTTACTAATGTCATCAAGGACTTCAAAACCACCACTCCAAAGGTAGGGAAATTACAACAAGGATGTTTTTACTATTGAATTTCCTGTTTCAGTGATCCCTAACACTAAGGGTGTTCCTGGAAGCAATGACCATAAAGGATTTTATAGGTAAAGTTGTTCACATTGGGATACAGTCTCAGCAAGAATAGGTAATAATAGGCATTGTTCATGACAAACCCATGATAGGCTATTTTTTTTTTATTATACTAGAGGTAGTTAAGGAACTTTTGTGAAATGAGTTGCAATTTTAGAAACTAACTTCACCCATGATTTTATGCTACAACTTCTTGTAGTGATGGAATCAGGGATCAGGGTGCTATGATGTCTTATAGTGATGGAATCAAGGATCGGATTGTATTAAAAACCATTGTATACTAAAATGTGGAGTAGTGATGGAATCAGGAATTCAGTTGTATTAAAAACTGTTGTGTACTAAAATGTCTTATAATGATTTTATCAAAGATCAGCTTTATAAAAAAAGTAGTTGTTTTTTTTTAAATAAAAAATGCATCATAGTGATATTAAGAACCAGTTTATATGAAAGATGCCTTATGGTGAGTTCTCACTATAACTGCAGAATTTGTGTTACTTTTGTGGAATTGTACTTGAAATGGTATTATCACAAATTTCGAGAACAAATATTGACAAAATTATATTTTTATAAAAAAATATAGTGTTTGGCTGTTCTTTGAATTACGCAAGCATTATTTCATTTTGTGTTTATTAATGCTGTTTACACATGTAATCTCCACCCCACATCCCCAAATACTGAATTGAAACTTTATGTAATGTATTCTTTGGGGTATATAATGAACATCCATCTGTAATGATGTATGCCATCACATAATGTGTAAGGTCTGCGATCTGCAACACAATAAACCCAAGTCTGTTATCACATAATGTTTAAGGTCTGTGATCTGTAACAGTGTAGACCCAGGTCTGCCATCACATAATGTTTAAGGTCTGTGATCTGCAACAGTGTAGGCCCAGGTCTGCCATCACATAATGTGTAAGGTCTGTGATCTGTAACAATGTAGACCCAGGTCTGCCATCACATAATGTTTAAGGTCTGTGATCTGGAAAACTATAAAACCAAGTCTGCCATCACATAATGTTTAAGGTCTGTGATCTGCAACAATGTAGACCCAGGTCTGCCATCACATAATGTTTAAGATCTGTGATCTGAAAACTATAAACCCAAGTCTGCCATCACATAATGTGTAAGGTCTGTGATCTGCAACAATGTAGACCCAGGTCTGCCATCACATAATGTTTAAGGTCTGTGATCCATTACATTGTAAAACCAGATCTGGCACTGCATAATGTGTAAGGCCTTTCTCTTGATTCAACTAATACTTTCAAACAAACAGCCATGTGTGCATTGTACACAAAAAGATATAATAGATATGAATAAAAAGTCCCATGTGGATAAAAATGTAACTCACATGGCCTCAAATATATCACTAAAGCCCTTGAAAATAAGCTTCATGCCTCCAATATTTGAGTTTGCAGATTTTCCAGAAATGATGCTGTTCACATGTCAACCATTATGCTTTTGGCCTGTTAATTACGTATTTTGATTTTTTTTCTTCATTTAATTACATCTTATGCTGTCCAGTATATGGACTATGCTTGGTTCATTACAAATAAAATAAACATAAAGTATCTCTTTAGATCTACATGTACTTATTTTTTATTTATAGCAACTGCATATGACACATTTCCAAGAAAGCATGTTGGTTTCTTCAATTTAAAAACTTTTCTTACCATGTTCATTATATTTTGATAAAATATTTTTTTAGCAGACCAGTTTAAATGCAAAAAATGACACCAGATGTTAAGTAAAATAGGCTTTATCAGTGTGACTAATGGATGTTATATCACTGAAAAGTGTTAGAAGAGATCGCTCTTTAAACTTCAAAACATGTCAGATCATCAAAAGGACACCTCAGTAACACTTTTCAAATTTAAAAGAAGAATATCAGAGTGAGTAGAACACACAGATGGAACAAATAGTTATGTTCATTGCAGAATTTTTTAAGTTGACTCCACAATCATTCAGTGAAAGCTAGACATGTAGACTAGTTGAAGTTAGTGTTGTATATAAATAATTTTCAGTATGTTGTGTGTATGTATTCTGGTACTAATCCAAATAGATTTTGCCCATTTTTGATGAGAATTTCAACCAGATCCAGGTTGGTAGCTAACATAAACACATTTTTCATACTGTTTCCTGTAATTATGGCATGCAATATACAACATACACTGTTTGTGCTCCTGTTATTCTTTTTACCATATATATTATTATTAATTGCACTTATTGGCATTGGCATGTATATATTCACCTTGCAAGGTTCTTAAATTAGGAAACCAATAGTGCTATGGCAGGAAGACGAATGCTTGCATCATATCTATTTTTTATTTGGACAGTAGAAAATAAAAGATGAAGACAGCAAACCCTGATCTTTTTTTAATATGTGCCAATAGACTGGTTTGATGTAGTAATCCAAATGGTGCTATAATTATCATTTTTAGCTTACAGTTCATAGACCAGAAGGGCTTAAGGGAAGGTCTTTTGTCCATTCGTCCATTTGCTAGTACCACTCATTCTAAACTATTGGGACAATTGCTATGAACCTTTTCCAGAAACATTTTTCCCATGGTCTAGTTGGTCTTAAGTGAAAATGGTACTTCTTAGACTTCCAGTATGGTTGCCACAGCAGCCATCTTAAAATATTTTTTTTAATTATTACTCCTCCTGAATGGATGGTCATATCAAGATGGAGTTTTTACCAAGTGACTCTTTATGATGTCTAGTGGGGCCTAAATGAAAATTATGCCATGTCCAAAATGGCTGCTGTGACAGCCATTTTGAAAATCTTATTGCTACTCTTCCTGTATGGATGGTCATATCAGGATGAAGTTGTCACTAAAAGACTTTTTACAATGTCCAGTTGGTTTTAAATGAAAATGGTGCTGATCCGATCTCTAGTATGGCCACCATAGTGGTCATTATTATAATCTTGTTATTGCTACTTCTCCCACGTGGACGATCATATCAGCATGAGGTTTTCACTAAAAGACTTATTGTGATGTCTTACTGGTTCTAAATAGAAATGGTGCCAGTGAGGTCCAATATGGCCACCATGGCAGCCATCTTGAAAATCTTGTCACTACTTCTTCTAAATTGATGGTCATATCAACATGGGGTTTTCACCAAGTCCTAAATGAAAATGGTGCCAGTTGTACATCAGATATGGCTGCCATGACAACTTGTCATGATGATGTGGAAGTTTCACCAAAAGACTTCTAATGATGTTTTCTTTGTCCTCAGCTAAAATTGTGCCAATCTGATCTCCAGTATGTACACCAACATAGCTAATTTGAAAATCTTACTGTTGAAGAGTATCTGAAATGGTTTCAACACTTGACACTTGAAAGACAGAAATGGTCGTATCTTGAATTGTTGGAAATTCTTTTAGCTCATTAAAGCCTCAGCCTTTTGAGGGACTCTTGTTTTATTGTTTTTAATCTTTCCTAATCTCTTACAGTTTGAGATGGTAATGGAAAATCCGGGAAAATATGTCCTGTCCGTGACAGCCTACAATGACCTACGGCTACCATTATCTGCCAACATTTCAATTATGGCTTATACTCAGATCCGAGACATTGAAATCAACATTATTGGAGGGCTTGTGAACAAAACAACATTTATAGAGATAAAAATCCTCGCCGATCGAGATTTCTCTGTTTCAGTTGATTTTGGAGATGGAGAAGCAGTGGAGTTGTGGTCAGAAAGCAACAAAACTAATCTGATGATGAGCCGCTCGCGAGACTACAGCCCACTCTACATCATGTCATTGCCCCACATTTATACAACGGCAAACACCTTCCATATTCGGGTCAATGTTTCTAATTATGTCTCCTACATTACCAAGACGGAAATCTTTGAACCAATTAAGAGAGTTTGGTTAACAACAGATTCACCACGTGTAGTGTCAACAGGAGACCAAGTTATTGTGAAAGCGTTTGCAGAGTCAGGAAGAGACCTTACATTTGTTTGGAATTTCTCCGATAATTTGAAACCTATTGTTAAAAGGTGAGTGAACTTGTAAACTGTTCAGATACTTGACAGACCAGTGGTTAGAGTGTCTTCCATGGATGTGGGAGGTCGCGGGTTCAAACCCTGGTTGAGTCATACCAAAGACTTATAAAAATGGTAGTAACAGCTGCCTCGCTAGGCGCTCGGCATTATGAGGTTAGTGTTAGGACTGGTCGGCCTGGTGTCAGGATAATTTGACTGACAGGGACATCATGCTACAAGTCTGCGATATGATGCCACAGTGCTAGACGTAACTATAAACTGCCACACTGCAAACATCGTAGCGATATGACTGAAATTTTTTTAAAGCTATGTTAAAATTCCAAATCACACACACACACACATACTTCACAATGTCCACTGATATCAGACAAGATTGGCTTTTGAAATTGATTGAGAGCATAGGGGAGAGAGACTTGAGTGTAAGTATTTAGCTTTGATAGTTCAGTTATTCTGCAGAAGAAAAACTGATGGGTTGGTTGGTTAATCAGTTTTTTTTGTTCACCGCATTCCATCTAGTGAGGACTGCTTTGTGTCAGTTTATGCCAGTTATTAATCCTTTGCCACCAGTATCCCCCATTAGTCTGAAGTTTGTCTTTTTCATACCTCACAACAAATTTGGTACAGGTATGTAGAATTACCCTTGGCCATCCAGGTTTTGTATTTTTATCTCTCTTCAGGTACTGTAATGAACGTAGCATTTTTGTTCCAAGAACAAATCTCAAGTTCAGATGGCATCCATCATGCCATGTGAGCTAGAGCTTTACATTGAAACCAATATTTGTATTGCTATAATTGCTTCATTTCTTCACAAATAGGTCAGTGTGACCTATTTTGCAGTTAACTAGCTTCAGAAATGATTTTCATTTATCAGAAGTAAACGTGCATGTACACCTGGAAAAAGGTGTAACTGTATTTGTGTGGAGTGATTTTTCAATGATATTTTCATAGTTTTAAAAAAATAAAGCCTGGATTTCTTGCTCCTTCTTTGGACTTCAGTGCGCCTTAATATGGATTGGACTGTTCAATGTAAGTACAAAAATATACATTGACCTCAGAGTATTTTATGGGTATATTGAGAATGATTATGTCTTTGCATCCGTCTGTTCACCCTGTTACCTAAAATCCATCTAAATTAGTTTATACATCATCATAGGCATAATGTTTACACAGGAGCGTCATGTTGGGCATAATGTTTACACAGGAGTGTCATGTTGGGGATAATGCTTACACAGGAGCATCATGTTGGACAATACTTACACAAGATCATGTTGGGCATAATGTTTACACAAGATCATCATGTTGGGCTTAATGTTTACACAGAAACATCATGTTTGGCATACTGTTTACACAGGAGCATCATGTTGGGCATAATGCTTACACAGGATCATGTTGGGCATAATGTTTTACAAGATCATCATGTTGGGCATAATGTTTACACAGAAACATCATGTTGGGCTTAATGATTACACAGGATCATGTTGGGAATAATGTTTCATGAGAAAGACAAGATGGCAATGAAGCTTTCAAATCCTAAATGCAGTCCCAGGGATGTTGGGTTTGGGTAAAAAAATAAAAAGGTATAGGTATTTACAATGGCTTTTAACTATTATTGTTAAGTACTGTTTACATGCAGATCCTTGAAGTTTAATTTTCACAGCTTTCACAGACTGATAGGTTTGAGATATGTTCTAGTCATTGCCATGATTTACACATTGCTACATGTATGGGTGGGTTCATGTGGTGTAATCATATAATATTTAACTGGATGCGTGCCACATGTGCCTTTTATAAAATGGTATCTTGTGTTCTGACCTTTAGCTTTCTCTTTGATTCTTTTATAAATTCACCCCTTGCTTAATTTATGAAGTGTGCTAAAAACTTGCCCATTGAGCTTGGTTTTGTAACCTTTTTGGATCTAATAAAATATGCTAAAAACTTTCCAGTTGAGCATGGTTTTGTAATCCTTTTGGATCTAACAAATAGATGCTAAAATCTTGCCCATTGTGTTTCATTTTGTAATCTTTTTGATCTAATAAAGGTTAATGATGCCAGCACATGTTGAGTTGATCATTAGTGAAGTTGAGAAAATTGTGACTGACATCAATCAACCAATTATTGTCTGATAGTATACTGAGAATTCAATTAGGGCCAGGTCTGAGAAATGTATCACTCTCTCTCTCTCTCTCTCTCTCTCTCTCTTACATAGGCACAGATAAACACATGAAACCATATCCTTTCGCGGAATATTTGGATTGATAACTGATGAATTTCTTGAGAAAAAATAAGAAGTTTTGACTGAATTTAACAAAACAATTCCATTGCAGAATGAAAGCTATAAAGAAAAAGGAAATATGCCAGAATCAGATCATCTTGGTTTCATAATGAGGCCTTATACACATTACTGATTTTTAGATTAACAGGTTACTATTACAGGAAGTTAATTTGTTATATTTTATGTCTCCGCTCTAATGGTCTGTATATTAATATGTCTGTCATGCGAAACTTGTTTGAACATTTTATTCAGATCAGTAAAGAAAGGATACTACATTGTTCAAAAATAACAAGTTTTTTTATTTATTAAAGTTCATAACTATGCTTTTGATGAGTTTAATATTCCTCACAACAACTCTGCAACTCAGACCTGTTTATTTGCATGTCAGACCCTGCTCCATCAGAGGGTAACAAGGTCCTGGACTTGCCACCAATTGACACTATTTTCAAGCCCTGTATTTTACTAGCATTTTTTTTTCTCACAAGAGTTAGGTACTTTTTTATATAGATTTTGTTATTTTTTTTATATGAAGCCATGCTAACATTATTGAGCAACAAACACTTGAGGCACAGTTTTAGTGTATCCAGTGGTCTCCAATGCGGTGTAATTAAAATTATATGTTTTTATGGGAGGAAGTTATAATGAATAATGACGGCCCTAATAAGAGTAGGAACATACATTGAGATAATGAGATTGCAATGTACATTAATGCTATATATATGCAAAGACATATCAGAGTTTGTTTGTAAGGAGTAGTGGTTGTCGCCCGCCATTCTCATCAACTCTCAAATGTTCCCATAGGCACAAAAAGATTTTGGACCAGTAGTGTAGACTTTTGGGTCTGTAGGTATGTAATAGGGGTATTCAAGATTTCCAAACACAGATCAGTTTCTATTTGAAAATACAAATTTGACCTATGATATGCTCAGGGGCCTGAATAAAATTGTAAGAAATTTGGAGTGGATTTGTTATCAGACAAAATAACTTAGTAAAATACTTGTAAAAAAATTTTGGTAAATTATCAGATGGGCTTATCATCAATGTTGGACTTGTTATCAAACATGGATTTGTCATCAATCATGGACTTGTCATCAATTGTGGACTCGTCATCAGACGTGGACTTGGCATCAGTTAATTGAGTAATATGCATTAGTGACAGGTTCTTACTTTATTTCACTCTATTTGATAAACTTTCTTAGCAAAAAGACATAATTTAACATAATTATATATTATTATTTGGACGTTTAAGAAAATGTAACAGTTAGAGCAGTGGTTTTGACCTTCACCTGTTGACCTCAATCTTCCAGTGATTCCAACATGAGTGTGGCTCGACACAGCTTCATTATGACAGAAGATTACCTGGTCAGTGCCATGGTAACCAACAAGCACTACAAAGCTGGCATCATTGCAACTTTGCCTTTCGAGTTCCAGGTGGTAGACAAAATCCAGTCAGTGTCATTCCAGCATTCCAGCAAGGGGGCACCACTTAAAAATGATCCTCCCAATCAGATGACAGATGAAGTGGAATTCAAAGCAGCGTGAGTTTCTTTTCTGTAGTTGTTAATATTGTTATTTCTCTTGGCTGTAGTAGCTATTTCTGTTGTTTTTGTTTCTATTTATGTTGCATTCCACATTGTGTATTCTTGTGCATCTATAAATCTGCCCCATGGTTTAATAATTGAAAACTTTTATTTTGAATACCACTTGTCATAGTTTTCATTATGAGCAAAATCATTCATGAAAACTATTATAAGAAATTACAGTTGGAGCTGATTAAAAATTTAATTAAGGTAAATTACAGTTGGAGTTGATTAAAAGTTTAATTAAGGTAAATTACAGTTGGAGTTGATTAAAAATTTAATTAAGGTAAATTACAGTTGGAGTTGATTAAAAATTTAATTAAGGTAAATTACAGTTGGAGTTGATTAAAAGTTTAATTAAGGTAAATTACGTTCAATTAAGGTAAGTTACATTCAGTTAAGGTAAATTACAGTTCCTCTTGATCTAATTTAGAGAATAATTTTGATTCTTGCAGGGATTTTTCAGGACCTGTTTTGGGGCTGAAATTTGGCCCCAATCCCAAATTATTCACGTGTAAAATAGTCTCGATAAGAACTTTTACAAAAATCCTTTACTGTACTGACTTTGAGAGAGACGTTACGTCAAGTATGGCAAGGGATCTGAAGAGTCAAAGCAATGAAGGCTAATAAGTCAGGGTCCATGCTGGACTATAATATTTGGGACAAGACTAATAATTCAGGGTCCATGCTGGACTGTAATATTTGGGACAAGGCTAATAATTCAGGGTCCATGCTGGACTACAATATTTGGGACAAGGCTAATAATTCAGGGTCCATGCTGGACTGTAATATTTGGGACAGGGCTAATAAGTCAGGGTCCATGCTGGACTGTAATATTTGGGACAAGACTAATAAGTCAGGGTCCATGCTGGACTGTAATATTTGGGACAAGGCTAATAAGTCAGGGTCCATGCTGGACTGTAATATTTGGGACAAGACTAATAAGTCAGGGTCCATGCTGGACTACAATATTTGGGACCAGGCTAATAACTCAGGGTCCATGCTGGACTGTAATATTTGGGACAAGGCAAAGAATTCAGGATCCATACTGGACTATAATATTTGGGAGAAGGTTAATAATCCAGGGTCTATGCAGGACTGTAATATTTGGGACAATGTTAATAATACAGGGTCCATGCTGGACTACAATGTGTGGGACAAGGCTAATAAGCAAGGGTCCATGATGGACTATAATATTTGGGACAAAGCTAATAATTCATGGTCCATGCTGAACTGTAATATTTGGGACAAAGCTAATAATTCAGGGTCTATGCTGGACTGTAATATTTGGGACAAAGCTAATAACTCAGGGTCCATGCTGGATATTAATATTTGGGACAAGGCAAATAATTCTGGGACCATGTAGGATTATAATATTTGGGACAAGGTTAATAATCCAGGGCCCATGCTGGACTATAATATTTGGGACAAGGTTATAATTAAGGGTCCATGCAGGATTATAATATTTGGGACAAGGCTAATAATCAAGGATCCATGCAGGAATATAATATTGGGGATGGTTAATAATTCACAGTCCATGCTGGACTGTAATATTTGAGATGAATCTAATAATTCAGGGTCCATGCTGGACTGTAATATTTGGAATGAATAACCTCTCCCTAGACAAAATAGGGTGTAGGTTTAAGTACCCGGGTAACCGATAATTAGGATCGATGGGTACCCAGTTGACTTTTTCTAAATTTTGACAGCCTTACCAGAAGCTAGCTTAAAACCTGGAATCAGTGAATTCTGGATAGCTACAGATATTATGACTAAAACTTAACTGATAAGTTAAAATGCAAATATATATTCCTTATTTGTCAAAACTTGCTTTAAACGGTAATTGTCCATGGTATAATGCTTGCATGAGACTGACCCTGACCTTGACTACAAGATGGAAATGGCATACAATAGATGAAAGAAACTGGCTAGTTATTTAATAAAAGAATGCAGTAGATATCAACACTGAATAAATATACTGATATATGTATTGTAGTGCAATCAAAGGGTATAAAACTTACAGAGCATAAGCGTTATGAACAGAACATGACCATTTCTCTCTCTATTGATTTTTTTTGTTTTTTACTTGCCCATGCACAAGTACTTTGGAGACATCAGTTTGCTTGAACCAAATTTGAGCTTGCCTTGGGAATTAGATACTTGAATTTATAAATCCCGACTCTTCCTCACTCACTCACTCTCTCTCTCTCTCTCAGTTTTAACTATGAAGAAATAATATTATGATACAGGCTAGAGAATGTTTAATTCTTAGGGTCGTGGCAACCATTGCCTTGCCAGATGTCTGTAGCAAGTTCACGGATGCCGTAACCCATCATGGACCCAGGTTCAAATCTCCAGTCTCCATAGAGTACAAATTAAAATTCTTTAACCTGTATGACTGTATTATTTCTTTGTATTTAAGTATCAAGCATTCTAGCATTCTCTTGTAGTATCCAGGGATAGCACTTTCCACTGTTTGGTGTATGTTTGTATTTTCTCGTATATATTGTCAATTGATAATTTATTAATTATAAAAGTAGAGTAAAATAAAATACTGATGTTAGATGAAATTATTCTAGTATAGTTTTCAGGGACAAAAAAAATGTTGTTTTATAAATAATTAGTTTGAAAGGAAACCAAATAATCAAGGAGGGATAATACTAATGATAAAGCAGTAGCAAATCCTGAACTGAAAATGACACCTGGGCTTGCACATTTAATAATTAAGTATACTCTACTTTTCTTTTCATCTTTGCATTTTATATCTCTTTTTGAGAGTTTTTATAGTAAATTCCAAAAAATGTATTGCTGCAATGTTAATTTTGGGAAAAAATATCCAGCAGGAGCTATTTGGATATATATATATATATAGCTGATTTTTTATCCCTTTTCATTGGTTTTATTTGTTTTAGACAACCGAGTTGCACTTCACAGAGATGCAGAACCATTACAGATTTTTAGGAATAATTTTAAAAAATGTTGTGAAAATTCTGCATCCCAAATGATATTGAAAAATTGCAGGAAATCAAAATTACAAGAGATACAATTTTTAAAAGAAGTTTTCTCTCTTATATGAGTAAGTAGCAATTGACTTCAGCACAAGTATAGTAGAGTAGTAACACATCAAATATAGTTTCTTATTGTCAAAAGTATAGAACCTAGAAAACAAGAAGCTAGGCTGTAAGAAAACAAATAAGTTGAAACAGTTGGTTCACAGATGAAGTGAAAAAAAGATGAAGTTAATTCTCATTTTTGGGTTATTGTTTTGGGACAGAAATGTTGTAGGCTAAGTGGAAGATACAACAGCATTGTATGTAAGTTTGCGACTTTTAATGAATGTATTGTCCTCTCTGGAATGGTTGCCCAGATTCTGAAAACATCATGCTTGGATTCTTTATAAGTATGTACATGGGTTGGCATCTCGGTCCATTTCCATCTCCAGAAACACCATTTTGTTGGCAAAAAAAAAATAATTTTTTTTCAGAGCTAAAGGATCCCATGTAAACTTCCTGTTTAACTTTGGAGATGGAACAGTAAAGGAAGTCATAGGAAGGGCAATGGGTCCATACAGTTGGGACTACATGCATGCTGTGGTAACACACAGGTACAAAACAGGTAAGTGACTTATAACTAGGTGTTTTAAAGGTACAAAAGTGATTTTAATGTCTGTATATATGTGCAGTGTTGGAGAGGGAATGTTTGGATTCTTTCTTGTACGCATATGCCTTCCCTCTATTCTGAGTGCTACCTCATGTTCTACAAAATGTCAGAACCTTTGCTTATATTATTCTCAAAGCCCTACTGTGGCTCCAATGATCTTGGTTCAGCGATCTTCTAGACCTCTTGATCTACTGAGGTTGCTACCTCACAGGATGGATCTTTCACAACACGGGCTCCCACTGCCACAACAGCCCACTGTTACGTGTAGGCTCGTACAAAAGTAACAAAAGAAAAGAGTGAAGTCAACAAGCTTTGTAAGTTTTAACAAAACAATTTATTTCCCTAGAAAACAAGGTAAAAATATGAAATGGGACTTACAGTTTGTGAATATAATCCAAAAATTAATCCTAGAATTCAAAAATATAAGTCCTATCACTAAGCAGTTCTAATTGAACCCAGGTTCGAATCTCAATGAAGTTCCAGTATGGAAGGCAACAACATGAGATGAGGTCGTTGTACTGATGGCAACAGTTCCTCGTTGAATCACAATTTATAATGTTCCAGTTTAGAATTCCAGAATAAATTTCCACTAAATGTCTTTTGTCCCAGAATTTTTATAAAGAGTACTTGTGTGTTTTCTAGAGAATATAAATTATTAAATCTACAAAATAGAAGAAGTCTAAATCAACTGGCATCAACATAAAAAAAGAAAAACACCTTGAGCTCTAAAGGTGTAAAATATGACAAAATAAATCTACTAGAAAATGGCTGTTTTAACCCGCGATTTTAGATCACATAGTGGCTCACGTGATGGTGCTCCGTGATCACTAATTTGAACAGCGCAGTAAAAAAAAATGCCATTTACCACGTAGTCTAGAATAGCCCTATCTAAGAATGAGATTCTCACTCTGGAAATAAATGAAAAAGAAAGGCTGTTTACAACTTAGCTAACACATGGGCGGAACATGACCTTGGTAATAACCAATCATTTTCATTAAATGTTTACAAAATCGGAACCAAGGTCAAGAACTAGGTTAGCAAAAAATAAAAATGAAGCAAACATTTGTGTTCTAATCAGGGCAAAACAAAAGACTGCATTTTCTGAAAATAGTCAATCCCGTGAAAATTATCATTAAAATAAAATGTAATGAAACAAAAATAAAGTAAAAAAGAATTTTAAAACTAATACACAAGTAATTAAATTACATATACGTAACACCACACACCCTCCATCTTCACGCTTGGCTAATCTCTGGCCATCTATCAACCAGAACCAGTTTTTCAGTCCAGATAGTCAGTTGCATCGTTCAGGCCAGGAAAGCATTCACATCCAAGATATTCAATGCAAGATGGAGAATCTTCTGTGATTTGTGCAGTAGGAAACATGTTGATCCTTGCTGTACTTAAGTGACTTACGTTGCTTATTTCTGTTTGTTCCATTTCAAGAGCAAAAGATGTTCATTATCTTCAATCAAGGGCTGACATTTCCTTGCTGATTGGTATAAGCATTTTGAGCTGCAGAAATCTTTCTCCTGCTTTCTTATACCGGAATGGAATCCACTTGTGTTTTATGGTCTTTAACCAAAACCCACTAGTAACATTTTAGTGAGGCTTCTTTACAGACCCTCACACTTGAGACTGGTTTTAGATCCATATGTTGTCTTTTGACACCTGGTTTTCTCCGGTTTAATAGCAATTATGAATTCATCTCTCTTCTTTGTCAACCTTTTTAGCCAAAAATCAGTTATCTTCGGTTAGTCTTTTACCTGAAGAGATTCTGAATCTCAGTTGAATCTGTGCTGAGAGTGAACAAGATATGCTTTTATGCCCAGTTAGGCTGCCCCAGATTTTGTTACCATGGTGTATCCTTGGGAGAGGCAGTTGGCTCCCAGTTTCTTTGTATGATTAAGCCAGTAATGTTTTGAAAGTGCTATTAAAATACCCCACCTTCCACCCAACCCCAACATTCAAAAGCTCTTTTTACAAGGTGTAGTTACTCAAAAATCTTGGTTCACTTTTCAGTTAGTCTTTCTGTATTGTCACAAGTCACAAACCCTTAGAAAGACTGTGGTCATACTTGAAGTGTAGAACCAGTAAGCATTGCATTTTTAACTTGATATGCTTTTACTGTCCTTCTGTTTCCAAAGTAAAGCCAGGAATATTTGCAAAGCATTGTCAAGTTTTCAGATAAGTCTTTTCTGCATGATCTCAAGTCCCATGACCCATGGAGGGATAGCTGCCATTCTTGGACTGTGGATCAGGGAGCTCTGCCCTTTCATATCCATGCATCCATACCATTGCTTTGAGCTCCAATTAAGGTCAGTGTCATTTGAAAATATTGCTAATGTTGATAAAAGTTTTGGTTAAAGTTTTCCTGTACAGTCAAATATACATACATACATATATATATATATATATATATATATATATATATATATATACACACACACACACACACACACACACACACACACATACATAGTGGCCACCCCTTCTGCACAGGGAAAGTGGCCTTATAAGATGGGTGGTCTTTCCAGAGGGGGACTACATTCATGAGATGTGTATGTATATGTGTATATGGTAGGAAAGCTACATATAACTTTTAATCATTTAATATTTTCATTTAAAAGTAGCATTAATTATTAAAATGTTCTTGTCTTAAAAACAGATTTATTTCAGGGTAACATAAATTAGTAGTTCATATTCTTCGGCGTGAAATGTGAGTGGGGTATTGTTGGCATGCGCATTACAGAAACATTAAAAAATGTTATTTGAGTCTTGGTACATATGCTGTTTCATATTTAAATTAATTCTCTTTCCATTTACTCCATTTTCCCACTGCTGCAGAATGTTCTCCTCATTTTACGCTCTTGTTTATTTTAGTCTTTCCAACATAAATTTTTCGGCATGTGAACTCTCCTCATTGTCGTCAAGTCGAGTAACTTTTATTTTTCTTCTAAAATATTATTTCTTCATTTACATGATGACATGTTAAAGTTTTGTAATGATTTATTCCTATGTGGCTAATCATACAATACTGCAGTATAATTTTGCAGATGAAACATTTGTAAACGAAATGCCATGTTATACAGGAAGTGATACATGAACTGTCAAGTGATTTTTCAGTCTTTGTCTGGTACCCTGTTTTGTTTAAATTGTTTTTGTGTGTGTGTGTGTGTGTTAATCCACAAAATCTATATGTAGCCTATCTGACCATGTTATGATCTTGACAATTATATCGGTCATAATCGTCCCAAAAAAAAAATCTGCTGTGTGAAGCCCAAAGCTCTTAACAAAACACTGCTGATCCCATTTCTATTTGACAATGTTATGATCTTGACGATTAAAAACGTCTGGTCGTAATCGTCGATAATAATTTTTTTTAAAAATCCGCTGTGTGAAGCCCAAAGTTCGTTCACAACACTGCTGACCTCATTTCCTGCAAACGTCAGCATTCATAATATAATAATAATAACCTTATTGGTACATGTACTTTAGCCAACACTTCTTTCAGTAAATAAAACCTGACATCTGGAAACAGACATTGGGAAAGATAATCGGATTACTTACCTCACCATAATGAAATATTGGTTCTGGACAAATTAATAATAAAATGTGGCCCCTTGTGAGGGGTAAATTTTACATGTGTGCACTAATATGGTGGCTGCTGATCGCGTTGGCGGGGTGGCCTTTCTTGAGGGGTACTTTTGAACACAAACTCGTCTGTGCCAAGGGATTCTGGCCGTAAAGAGTAGGTGGCCGCTGGTCGGGGGGGGCCCATTCATGAGGGGGACCACTGTGTGTATGTGTGTGTGTGTGTGTGTGTGTATATATATATATATATATATATATATATAAGAGGACCAGCTGAGATGTATAACTCCTTGAAATGTCTTACCATGTTGTCTTCTTTGCAGAGGGCATTTATAACATAAGTGTCACAGCTATGAACCCATTGAGTAACATGACAGCATACATGCAGTTCATTGTCCAGATTCCACCACAGGGATTGATGTTGTTCCTGCTGGGGGCACGCTGGCTTTACCTAAATGAGTACGCAAACAAGTTTGGAGACAAAATAACCTTCCACGCCAACATCACAGCTGGCACAAACATGACCTTCACCTGGAAACTTGGAGATCAGTCGGACGAGGTCAACACAGGTGTGTAAATCAACTGTATGCATGAAATGCATTGTTAGCCTTCAGTATACATTGTATGAAAGCCTTTTAGGTCTAAGATCTCCTCAAAGATAAATATTGGTGAAGAAATTGTTTGAAATGCCAAGTTCTTGAATCTTTATTTTAAATCTAGTGTTAGCTCTACTGTTCATAGACTAGAAGAGCTTATGGGATTATCTATTGTCCATCGTCAGTCCATATGTTCACACAACTTTGTTATTATTATTCCTCTTAAGCTACATGGAGCTTTACATGCACATTCATCCCATGGTCTAATTGGTCCTAAATGAAATGGTGCTGCTCAGACATCCAATATGTGGCCATCTTAAAAATTTTGTTATTACTACTCCTGAATGAATGGTCATATTGACATTGGGTTTTCACCAAAGGACTTCTTATGATGTCTAGTTTGTCCTCAATGAAAATGACACCAGTCTGGCATCCTATATGGCTTCCACAGCAGTTGTCTTGAAAATCTTGTTATTGCTAATCCCCCTGAATGGGTGGTCGTATCAATATGGGATTTTCAATAGAAGACTAATTGTAATGTGTAACTGGTCCTAAATATAAAAGTGGTGCTGACATGACATTCATTGTGCCCGCCATGGTAGCCATCATTAATAATCTTGTTATTAAAACTTTACCTGAACAGAAAATCATTGAGACATGGGGTTTCACTAAAAGACTTAATGTCTGGTTGTCCTTAAAAGAAAAGGGTGCTGAACTGGATTTCAAAATGGTTCCCACACAGTGGACATCTTTAAAATATTTTGTTGTCACTTCTACTGAATGTATGGTTGTATCAACATGAAGTTTAGACTAAAAGACCTGATGTTTAATTGATCTTAAATGAAAATGGTGCCAATCTGACATCTAACATCTGACATCTTGAAAACCTTGTTACTGCTACTCCTCCTGAATGGAAAGTTGTATAATGTTGTTATATCTGCTCCTCTCCAAGTGAAATGTCGTATCAGCATGAGGTTTTCATCTCTAGACTCTTTATGATGCCTAGTTGGTCCTTAATGAATGATGTCCATTTTGCCAAAATGAAAACAGTGCGAATCTGATGTCCAGTTTGGCCATCACAGAATTTAATTGGAAAATCATTATTGCTGAAGAATATCAGAGATAGTTTCTACACTTGACAGTTAAAAGGAAGAAGTTGTCTTATCTTGAATTCCTGGTAGTTTTTTTCACCCAGTAAAGTGTCAGTCCCTTAAAGAGATTCTTATTAAAAGAGTTATTTTGATAGTGTCAAATCAGATACTTGATACAAAGGGTTGCGTATGTTGGATGGAGCTATATAAATTGCCATCAGTGAAGTGTCAGATATATAGGAATCATTATATTCATTAGTCCTTCTCTCCATCAGTCTTGTGAACATTAACATAGCTTGATGGTTGCCATGAGTAAATATTTGTCATCACCTGAAGATGTGCATAGCAACAAGCCATTTTGTTTCCAGTTTGACTTATTGCCCTTGGACATGCTGCTGAATGAAATGTATGACAAAATCTTGTCAACCGAAGTCATTTCTGTCCACAGTGGCTGAAGTTTAATGTGGATTTTCTTTCAGAAAGCTTATTTCTCCATTTGAAAGTGGGAGTGTTATTTTTTTTTTTTTTTTTTAAAATTAGGTTTGAGATACTCTTTGTTTTAACTGAGACACTTCATTTTCCCATCATTATTTCAATGCAAACATTTGTTTTTTTGTGAATTGTAGTGGTGATGGTTCCTTACACATGTGTAAGAATCGGTTCAATTTCACAATGCAGAAATGTTTCATAAATTGTCTTGAAATGAGCAATGTCTCTCGGCCTCTTTAACCAAGTACTGGGCACTTCCTCTTTAACTATGAGATACTTGTACATAAAGTGCTAGATTGGTGAGAACTAATATTTCTTTCTTTTTGGCAGGACCAACCATTACTCACCTATATAAGACTGCTGGGAAAAAGACAGTCTTTCTAACAGCCCAGAATGAGGTTGCTGTGCTGAATCATTCTGTCACCATTTATGTGGAATATGTTATCCAAGGTGGGACATACGATGGACACCATTGTGCATGTACCTCACTTCTGTGTTGTTCCTTGTATTTTCATTGGTCAGAATAGGTCACATGAAGATCTCAGATGAGACTATACCAATCAGTATCAGTTTTGGCTTCCACATGAAAATGACATGAAAATTAGGTGAAAAAAAAAAGATGAAATATTAAGTCAGTAGAAAACCAACTTAGGCTTGACACAAGTTTCTCTCCTGACGAGTTTACTACTGGGTCTGTATCAATCTATACCAAGTCACTAATGAACAGTGTAATCAGTCTCAATTCATTCCTCGATAACTCGCGCCCTGATAACTACTGAACCCACTTAAAAAATTAGTAACTCAGACTTTCATATATTGCTTGTTTTATCATCGAAAATGGTAGATAGCGCCTGGAAATTTTAATCAGCATTATGAAATTATCATCGTTTAATAAGAAGTTATATCATTTGTTACATTTTCTTCCCAGACATTCTTAGGACACCATAAATGATGATATTTAAAGTGAAATTTGTGTTTTATTTCTATTGTTTAGTTCCTTTTAAGTGTCATCATAAATGCAATGTGCCATCTTGTATTCAAACATAAAATGTGTCAATCTACCGTAACAGCTAAATCTGTTTCTCTGAGAACCAAATTAAGTGCCGACGGTGTTTTGATATCTGACTTGTTGAAGTGTTTGTTGTATTGTTGTATGAGTTAATAGCTTTGTACTGTCACGTTGTATGAAATAAAGGAGATGGAATAAAAGAAAAAGTTAATAGGCATGCAAAACGTACATGCTTAAGATCTAATGGCCAAATTTGTATGTCGGGTGAACTAATTTCAACTTGCCATGTGAAATGAATACTTCTTAAATTAAATAGCTTTGTTTCACAGATACAGACCATTGTGGAGAAAGGAGTTTCAGAGAATTCCTGAATTGGCAGTTAGAGATATCCTCAAGGATGATAAGATGTTTCACTATTACTTGCAATGAAATACTAACTGAACAGTAAAAAAATTGAGTTTTGGCATAGACGATAGTCTCACAAAACAGATGTCGCTAGTTTTTTGGAATAAGGGAACTTGTTCGGTATGTATCAACAGTTAGTCTTGTTACCTGCAATGGAAACTACCTGCTTCACACTCTGCTATTGTATACCACGAACACAGGAAGCAGTAACGTAATACACAAATGTTTTTCTGTACATGTGATGGTTGCTGAAACTGTTTGGAACAAATGTTAATTTTTAAGATGTTAGGCATCTTGAAAATAAATGTAGTTTATGCAGAATAACGAACATCTTAGTTAGGAAAATGCTTTAAGTGCTTTATTGAAATTTATTCTCAACGTGACTATAAAATGAGGATTCACTCATTAAACAGCCCAGTCCAGCTCCCCCACCCCCTTTGCAGTTTTCTCGATGTCTAATTCAAATAGCATCACTTATTTTTTATCACTTTTTATTTTTTAGGTCCCTCGGTAACTCGCACCCTCGCTTATAGCGCGGTCTATAATTTTGGACCCCATTCTGTGCGAGTTGTTGAGGGGAAGGAGGTGTATATATATGTGTATACACACACACACACACACACACACACACATATGCTCTTTTGGCTTGGAGTGACTGAAATCCATTGCCTGCTCTTCTACTATTATATAAAGACTAAATTTGTTTCCAATAAGAAGGTGCTTTTTATATCTAGTTACATAAGCTCTGACATTTTGTTTATAGAAGCCATGGGAGATAACTCCAGTTCTGATCCTAAGAGGAAATTATTAGACTAGGTGGCTACCTCCCTTACTGTAGCCTGCTTTTGTGTGGTACCTACTACAATATCAGTAGAAAATTATCAAGAGGTATTTTCTAGATTGTATGTGAATTTTGTAATGAATTAGTTTTTTAAGTAATTTATTTATTTATTTATTTGTATTATACTTTTGATATGAGATGAACAATAAATGTACATTGAATATAAATCATGTCCACTAGTTTGCAATCATTTTTATTAACATTTGAAAAAGAATCCCAGAATGATGTGAGGACCCTTAGAAGTCAGGGCACATAATATTAAAGTTATATATCTGTAGATGGAAGGCTGGATGGATGGTTATTTGGTTGGTGGGATGGATGGAAAGATATCCAATTCTTCTGGCATGTAAAAACTTTCGGATAATAAAAATAATATTAAAAAGTCGTGGCCATAAATTTCATTGAAGCAACAGTTGCAGGTCTGAAGAAAATTTTCAGAGTTGGAATGGCCTAAGAAGGCGTGTATGTGTGTGCATGTTTTGGATTTTTAATGTAGCTTTAACAATTTTTCAGTTATATTGCTATGATGTCTGCATTGTGGCAGTTTGTAGTGATGTCTAGCACTGGGACATCATGCTGCAGACATGTAGTATGATGTTCCTCCCAGTCACATATTATCCTGACACCAGGCCCAACTCTTAATGTGCGCTAAGCAAGACGGCTGCTAGTAAAGCAATAAAATTTACATTGAATATAAATCATGCCCACTAGGTTGCAATTGTTTTTATTACCATTTGAAAAAGAATTATATGCAGTAGGTGAAGGTATTCATAAAAATGGCCAGGTTAACAACGAAAATTTTGGTAATGAAAGAAAAAGTCATCAATTTTTCATTATTCATCCATATGATGATGAATCTGCATGTGGTTAGCCAGATTCTTTCATTCTTCTAGGTGCAGACCTCAAGGTTCAAAAGGTTATCTTGGCAACTGAGGAGGGAACTGTGTTCCAGGCTATACCATTCCCAAATTATACTGACAACGTAAAATGGTTTTCCTGGGATTTTGGAACGTCTCAGCGAGATCCTTTGGACACATCTAGAGCTGTCTTGTACAAAAGATTTCCGAGAAATGGAAGGTGAGACAGTATTGTAGGTTATGAAGGTGAATATTTGTTGTTTTGCTTTTTTTCTTGAAATAGAAAGGGAATTTGACATACAAATTCAGATATATTCACAAGGTGTATATTTTTTCCCCAGCTCTTTCAAAAGAAAAAAAGGCAGTTTGTAGTCTGCTTGTAATACAGAGTATATGTCAGTGAATGCATAGAATAGAACATGGCTTTAAAACTGTTCAAAATAATTCAAACCTGTTTACCGTATTTCATGTAATTTTTTGTGGACCAAAAAAATAATTTCAGACTTCAAAAAATTACATGTAAAATAAATAATTATTATTTAGTGGTATTGACTGTGTATGAAAAATAAAGGGATCATACTGAACAAGGTCTACGGAACATAGCGTTACTCGACATCTGAATGGTACATACAAATTAAACGTAAATTTTTTTTCGCACTCTGCTCTCAACTGAAGAATCCAATTACAATTAAAATAAAAGTACTCAAAATGACTTTCATTGTTATTAGTGACAGAGAGACAAAAATGTTGTATCAGTGTGCCAGACCATATTTATTTAGGGCAGTTTTTATTTATAGGTTTTGGAGAGAGAGAAAAAGGTTACAGGTTGAGTGTAATCTATATTTTCAGCTACCTGATGATTGTGATCTTCCTCATATACTAGGACACTACTATATTTCATTATCAGTTAGCTCCTCCAAATCAACATTCTTATTTAAATTACGATATACATTCTCACAACAACCACATGGCTCTGCAGCATTATTTACACTCAAATTAAATATGCTTAGTGCTTTGGTTAGGTTTTTCCATTTGAAAGAAGAGGTCAAATCACTGAGGCTGCCAGTATGGAAATAGACGTGATTTGGATTTTTAACATAACTTGAAAAATTTTTCAGTCATATCACTACCTTGTCTGCAGTGTGGCAGTTTATAGTGATGTCTAGCACTGGGGCATCATACCACAGACATGTACCATCATGTCATACCCAGTCATATTATCCAGATACAATATCAACCAGTCCTAACACTAACCTCTTAATGCTGAGCGCCATGCGAGGCAGCTATTAGTCTGGTATGTCTTGACCATGGTTTGAAGCCGCGACCTCACGCATCAGAGGCTGATGCTCAGATTTTCTTAGTAGAACTTAATGTACAATAATTTAAAGGATTTTCCAAAAAATACAAAGTGTTATGTACATAAAAAAAGTACATTTAAGTAATTATTATAACTGGATTGTGTAGGAAAAATAACATGATATATGGTATACAGTTTTGATTGTTAGTTGATGTACATCAAAGCTGAGTTTCTGATTATCATGGGATGGTGGGGCTAATGTATTGGATAATGTAGTTACATGTTGTTACTTCAGATTACTTGTTTTAATCTGTCAAACATTGTATGTTAGACAAAATACTGAAGATGTGTCAGAAAAATTAAAGATACCACAGCCGTGGGAATTCTTTGGGAAAAGTTTTTAAAAAAGGAAAGAAGGATTTCAAATTTCATTATTTTATTCTCAGACATTATGATGAATGCTATTGTGCGGAGTTTGTTTCTTACAATGTTTCCATTATATACTTGTCACTTTTAAGGTATATAGCCACAGTCACAGCCCATAATTATATCAGCAATGCCACCTCACTTCCTGTTGAGATTCATGTAATTGCACATGTGAGGAAATTGAAGATCCAAGTTGCAGGAAACCTGCTGGTGAACCAGTCTATCCAATTCACAGAGTACACATTTCAAGGAAGCGATTTGAATTTTACGTGGAATTTTGGAGATGGTGGTCCCAACATTACAGTTACAAATAAAACCATACAGCATGTGTACAAAAGGTAGGTATAACAGGATCTTTAAAAAAAGTGGTTGTTAACAGCATTCTGGAATGTTAGAAACCATGTATTTTTGACTCATTTCTTTTGCCAGGTTAAATGTGACCATACATTTTTCTTTTATTGCTCTTCTGAGCCTAGTACATGTTGTTACTCCTCCTAAACTACTAGCTGGCTCTAAATAGCATCCAGTATGGCCACCATGCCATCTAAATAGCATCCAGTATGGCCACCATGCCATCTAAATAGCATCCAGTATGGCCACCATGCCATCTAAATAGATTTTTTATCACAGCTCTACTTCAGCATAGTTACTAGTGATGTCTAGTTGGTTTTAAATGAAAATGGCACAGATATGATATCCAGTATGGCTTCCAAAGCAGCCATTGAGAAAGTCTTGTTATTACTACTTCTGAACGGAAAGTTATATCTTGAAAATATTATCTCTATTCCTCTCCAAATGGATGGCTATTTCAACATGGAGTTTTCAGTAATAGATTTTTTATGGTATGTTGGTTGGTTGTAAATGAAATTGGTGCCAGATGTACATCCAGTATAGCTGCCATATTGACTGTCGTTAGAATCTTTTCGTCACTTCACTGAATGGATGATCTTTATGAAAGGGGTTGGGGGGCGTTGCACCAAAACACTTCTAATGATGTCCCTAAGTGATAATAGTATTATGCTGAGATCCAGTATGTGTACCACTGATTTGAAAATCTTGTTAATGCTGAAGAGAGAGGGTTTCAACACACTACAGTTAAAAGGAAGAAATGGTCTTATCATAATCTGTTTGGGAATTATCTTACGGTCTCGTCTTATCCGGAAATTTTTTTGCCCTTGTAGAGCATCATTTCCTTTGAGTGACTATTGTTATTCATTCATTCTTTTTTTGTTGACAGCCAGGGAGAGTATTTGGTAACCCTTTTGGCACAGAACCCCATAAGCAGTGAGGTAACCACCTATATGCTGTTTGTTTTAACAGAACCATACTGTCACCGCCCAGATGTAAAGATCCTCGGTGAAGACAATAGACAGGTAATATATTAGTATACATTTTAGTTTGCAATAGATGTGCAGATGTCCTTACAAGTGGAAAATAACACTGAGCTCATTTCACGCCAGTTTACCTAAATAATTCTTTACATGTAATTATTAGGACTCGTATGACTTGAATAACAAATGGAGTACATTTAAACAGTGCAGTGAAATTTTCCTTGAGATATTCTATCAATTTTATTCTATTTGTACCAGTTTACTTTTTTGTTTTGGTAATGCACCATATAACAGTCGGGATCTATTTAGTCAAGGTTAGTAGTTTGTCTAGGTTAATAGTTAGTCCAGGTTAATAGTCAAGGTTAGTAGTTAGTCCAGGTTAATAGTTAGTCCAGGTTAATAGTCAAGGTTAGTAGTTAGTCCAGGTTAATAGTTAGTCCAGGTTAATAGTCAAGGTTAGTAGTTAGTCCAGGTTAATAGTTATGGTTAATAGTTAGTCAAGGTTAATAGTTGGTCCAGGTTAGTAGTAAAGGTTAATAGTTAGTCAAGGCTAGTAGTTAGTCCAGGTTTGTAGAATATTCAGCCATTTTTGTTATCAGTGAATGAACTGAGAGTGAAGCAAGCAAAATTAAAAAGTTTTACTTTTTATTTGAGAAACTGAAAATTGATTTATTTGAAATGTTTGTTGCTGAAAAAAACGGCCATCTTTTCATGAAACTCTCAATGTGAGGTTTTCCTTTTTTTGCTGACAGGTTTATAGGTCAAGAGAATTACTAATTGAAGCAGCCATTCACACTGATTGCAATTTGACCTCTGCCCTTGTCTACCAGTGGAATTTCTTTCACAATCAAAACAAGACCAAGGTCATGCCACGAAATATGTCCGAAAAAGACCTTTCCAACAGAGTGTTAATATTACCGCCAAGAGTTCTTTCGTATGGGAACTACACTGTGGAACTGCATGTGAGATGAAATTTCTCATATTTTGCACAAAATATACCAATGCTTTTGTACACATATACAATGCTTTCGTACACATATGCAACACTTTTTTTTCACACATTCAATGCTTTTGTACACATATACAATGCTTTTGTACACATATATAGTATTGTGTAAATTAGCCTGAAGTATCAGGAATAGGAACAAATTTAAATACAGTTATAGCTGACATTAACTCCTCACTTTCTCTCTCTCTCTCTCTCTCTCTCTCTCTCTCTCTCTCTCCTCTGCTTGTTAAACTTACACTGAGATATCACACAAGTTAAATGATGATAATTGGGAATAAAACATCTTCACACAAATGTAGAATGATGCTAGAACCAGCGTTTGTTCTAGAAAGAAAGTAGTTATTTTATTTTTTTCCAGAAAATGATTGATTTCATACTTCATTTTCATTGGGTTTTTAATTTGTGGTTGTAGCAACCACAGAATCCATGAAAATTTTTACTCTTTGAAAAATCATGAATTCACAGGACCTTGTATTATTAGTGTTTAACTCACGCCCTGCTGCAGTCTCAGACCTGCCAACTCTTACGATTTTGCCGTAAGTCTTACGAAAATTACCCTTAAAATACGGACTTACAGCATACAAGCAAAAACTACGGAAAAATGAATGGCATACAAGCAAAAACTATGGAAAAATGATCGTTGCCGAAAAATCCAGATACTGTAATTGGTTCACTGGTGTTTGATATGGATCCGGGTTTCATATTAGAATTAGTAAAATTACAATTACGTTTATTGGACATCATGTGCCAATTTGAGTAATTCTCATGGCGGGAGATGTGATTGCTGTCATCATGTGAAAGGGAAAAAGAATTTCCAAGAATTATGTCAAGTTGAGAGATAGCAACAAGCCATTGAGTTGCATAGGGTTTGGAACTAAAGTTTGTGCAACTGTACTAGTGGTAAATAAAGTCTATGCATAACTTTAGAAACTTTTCAGTTCAACATGATGTTTATCGTCGCTGCGTCGAACTTTTATTTATGTTTTCCAGCTTTACAATAGCAGTTATTGATATTTTGTTACACCTTACTGAAAACTGGTCAATCTTACAGAGAAATATCAACTGCCTTACTGAGACAGATGTGTCAGGGTTGGCAGGTCTGCAGTCTGCATTGCTCCAGACATGCCATCACTTATTGCAGCAACACATTAAGATATGCAGTGTTTACTTGACATCATAGGTATAAAAGAGTAGACCTAGATCAGCTGGCAAATTATGTAAGGGCAGGTCATGGTCTATGTTCCTGTTTGATGGATATGCATTGTATACAAATAAATACAGAAGTAACATGAAAAGTCCATTGGCTTCATCTGCAGGTTCAGATGAAGGATACCATTGTGTATGCCAAAGCTGAGGCTGTTATGCAAGTCATTCCCAGCCCACCAGTGAGTGTAATCCAGGGCGGTGTTTACAGGCAGGTCAACCGTCGGGGACAGATTTCTCTAGATGGTAGAGATTCCATGGATCCAGATTTTCCTGACATTACTAAACTCAGGTACTGAACTAAATATTTTGCATATTGGACCACAGGACATAGTTGCTTAATGAATATACCCTTGTGAAAGAACCATGGAATCAGTGGTTAGTGTACCAGACTTGCAAGAGAAGGGAATGGGTTTAAGTCCTGCCCAAACCATACTGAGTTGTCTGTGATGGTCCATCTCTGGGTAAGGCATATTATTCCAGTTGTCTCAACACTATAATCTTTCAAGTGTTGATGTGCCTTTAAATGTGAACCAAACAACCAACAACTAATACATTAAGAAATTATGTAACTGAGATGAAATTGCAAGTAAGTACAGTCTGGTCTTGTTAATTCAAACCCTTCATATCAGAATTATTACATTAAGAAGACTGTAGGATAATCTGAATAGTTTCTGAATGATCTGCATAAATGTTCTTCTCATGGCAGTATGTAAATTTAATAATTAAAGCAACTTTTAATAATTAGCCACCTAGGTTTATTCAAGATGTGTAGAATGGACCTTTGAAAGCCACAGCTTAATTATTTCACCCCTTTTCCGGACCAAACGTATACTAATCGCAATGTCTGTCTATCCATGGACCAGGCAATTTCAGCAACATAACTCAAGTTTGCTGTGGTCTGTTTTTCTCAGAACTTGTATGTTCTGTACCTCTGGGTTGAGAGAGAACAAATCTTGCTTTTGGGACTGCTTGACCCAAGGCCCAACTCACTGGAACTGAAAATGTGATTTTCCTTTCTGCATGATAAGTCCAGTTTCCTTTTTGTTAGATTACACATGGGTAGCTCATTATTGATTCTTGGGCTGTTATTGGAAAGGTATGGTCACTGAAGCAGACATTCTAATTTTGTTTCCACTTGACAAGTTAATTTTCCTGATTCCATTTTTATCTTAATTGGTTGTCTGCACATGGGCAGAGGTAAATGCCAGAGACCAAGCTTGCTTGAGGTAAAATTGTCATTTTGGGTTTCCTAACAGACAGCTTTTACTGACATTATAGTTGCATTTCACTGGTACTGTTTGAACATCCAATGTGGCCATCTTGAAAACTTTGTCATTGCTACACCTCCTGATTGGATAGTCATGTCAACATGGGGTTTTCACTGAAAGACTTCTTATGATATGTAGTTGGTGCTAGATTTAAACGGCACCGATCCAGCATCCAATATCGCCACCTGTTGAGCCATCTTGAAAATCTTATTATTACTCCTCAGGAATGGTCATTTCAACATGGGGTTTCCACAAGAAGACTTCTTATCATGTCTAGTTGGTGCTAAAAAAAATGGTGCCAGTCTGATGTTCAGTATGTTGACTATGGCTGCCATCTTGAAAATCAGGTCACTACTCATCCATAACAAATGGTAAAACTGACATGGGGTTTTAAAAGACATTGTAAAATGTCTGGTTGGTTCTGTATAAAAATGACATCCGATATAGCCACGTTAGTGTCCAACTTGGCTAGATCTTCTTTTTTTTGAAGCCAGTGTATTTCAGATTTTGGATTCCATACCGAGAGTAAGTGATTACATCCAGTGTTTTATCTACCCATGCATCATGCGTCAAATACGCATACTTTTCCAATTTGTCGCACAAAAATCATGACCAGTACGTATATTGATGCACCCCAATGCTATGTTTTGCTGATTAACAAAAAACAAAGGTTCAGTCTAAAACTCGTCCCCGGTACTTAAATTGAAGCACCCCAATATTATATTTTGCTGATTAACACAAAATTAAGGTTTGGTCCAACTACTTTAATGGCTAGAGTACAACTCTCCCAAACAGGGAAAACACGCACACATCAGTTTCTTACTCTAATGTTATCATAATACACAGGGTTTCAACTGAGTGTGAAGCCTGGAGCTGACCTTATGTGACCTTTAACTGTCACATCATTTGTAGCAACAGGATGTTAGAACCGTATAATCACCATACCCAAGAAAGAGGCGGAAAATAAACACGTGATTTAAAGTGATTCTCATGAGAAACTATTATTTTATGCGTACCTTTGTCACGCAACGAAACAACAATTTTCCATTCGCTCAGTTGTATGCCTTGCGTTGTTCCAAGATACTGTCAGCGTTCAACGGAAAATGGCATCCAAGGCAAAAGAAATTAAAATAGATCCGAAACAAACAAAATTGTCTTTCAGACCGCTTTTATGACCAACCGATGATAATAGTATTGTTATTGAACCAGTGGAGCCTTCATCATCCAATGATGAGGTAACGGTTACTCGTAAGATAAGACATATTTTGTGCAGCAATTGTTGAAAACACAGCTGGCTACATTTTAAAAAAGACGTTAAGTCGAGTGAAGAATGTGACAGTGAAAACGCCTTTATGTCTTGCCATATATGTACAGAGGCTAAAAAAAAAACTCCATGACCAAATGTGCAAAAATTAATAAATTTCAGAACAGTACACTGGCAAGGCAGGTTGGGTTACCAGAACACAAACTACTGATTGAAGGTCCACAACACCAGGCAGATTTGAATGCAGGTTTACAAAAACATTCTTCCAATCGAGACAAAGCAGTGAAAGTGCTACTTAAGTGTGTACATTGGATGAGTGTAGAAGACATCCCATTTTAAAATACAAATCTCCTCTTAATTTAATACATGACTTAACTGCTGAAGAAATTGATGCCATTGGTATTTTGAAGAATTCTGCCAATCAGTATGACTTGGCTACTACCTGTTCAGAGTTAATGGAGAGCCTATCAAACGTTGTTGAGGATAGTCTTATAGTGACCTGCAAAATTTGTCATTTGTGATAGCAATGGCAGATGAAAGCACTGACATAGCCAACAATAAACGCCATGTCGTATATGCTCAGATTATTTCTGACGACATGAAACCATCATCAAGATTTTTAACAAATAGAGAGTGTTCAGATGCTTCTGGCAAAGGAATTGCCTTATTGGCTTTAGTCACATTATATAACTTAATATTTTCGTTTGTATTTAAATAATATAATTATTTTTTAAAAACTACTGAAAACTGATCATCGGCTTAAGACTCAAAGGTTTGGATTTTGACTCACTGTTTTTTGCCATGATGAGTCAAACGACTTACATGAAGCCATTTGTAGATAAAACACTGTACATCTCATTTCTTTTTGTGAATTAGAACATTCAGTTTTCTAGGTAGCAAGTTCACTTAACATTATTTTGAAAAAGGTATATATGTTTATATTTTGTCACTTTCTTTTCTTACTAGCTACCAGTGGACATGCAAGGCAAAGGTTTTAAGGCACTTTAGTGACTCTTGTTTCCATGACAACGTAACTATTGACATGAAAATGGCAGTACTGACCTTTCCTAGTGATGACCTTGTGGAAGCAGAGGAGTTCCGGTTTGAACTGACTGTGTTGGCACCAGATAAACAAAACCAGTCTTCCTTCCAGGTTCTAAGCATCATGCAGGACACAGAGGTCATCAGGTCAGTTATACAAACCAGTGTGTACATAATATTGTACTAGTGCTTACATAAAGGAAATAAATGTCCGTCTGACAGAAATGGGAGAACTCTCCAATTCGACACGGATATTGCAGATTTACAGTTGGTGCTTTACAATGTTCTACAGGGTTCATTGCTAGGCCCCCCTCTATTTCAAATATTTATATGAAAAATTGGGTTGCAGTGATGATGACATCACTCTCTCTGGTACTCATTTTTTCCCTGGCTCATTTGTAAACAAATTTTGTACACCATGTCCTAGATGACTTTGAAAATTGATATTATGGTGTAAACAAAACAGAATTACTCTAAATGCATCAGAAACTAAAACAATTCTGATTACTGCAACCTGAAAAGATCAAGTAGCCAGAAATAGCATTCAGTCTCTTCAATAAAAAACATCATTACATGATAAAGACTGAAGGGCATATTTTGAAAAGAACCTAACATGGAACAAACATATAAGGCATATTATAAACATTTTCTCCTCCACTCTTTGCTGTTGTCAGAAATCAATTATTTCCTTCACATATCGCATAGACTTGGGTTTTACAAAAGCCATCTTAAGCCCAACTTTGAATTTTTGACATATTGTTTGGGGTAACCACTGCTAAAATCACATGATCATGCTATTCCATCTCAAAGAAAAGGGTATGCATGGATATCCAGGGTGTAGATTATCCAAATTCCAATCAGACGATGGACCAATTAGGATTACCGTCAATTGGAGAAGAGATATTCATAAGAAGTGTAAACTTGAGTACAGGATTTCTAATCACAATGCCCATCACATGACAAGAAATAAATTTAAATTCATCTTGATATGGTCTATTTCCAACAACAGGCTTCCACATTCAAAAGCTTCATATAGAAAGGATTAACTGAAAAAACCTTTGCTATTTGATCAGGAACAGTTTGCCTAAATTTGTCAAGGAAGCTACATTAGTGAAATTTTTTTTTTTAAAGAGTAGTGAAATGGCTATATGACGAAAACAAACAACATGTATATAAAAAATATTCCTGTGCCAGTTGTTTATTCATGTTAATTTGGCTAAAAGACTTGTGTACCCGCTTTAAATTTTTTTACATTGTAGTTAGTTTGTCTACCAGTAATTTTTGTATGTAATAGAGGATCCCAAGGGAGATTAGTTACTGCAAACTATTTGGGTAACCTTTAAATAAATAATGACTTTATTCTTGTTGTTGGTGTTATTATTATTATTATTATTATTATTATTCATACTACTGATATTCTAGCTTATGTATATTTGGCTTAATCATCTGAAAGACTTGTGAGTATTATTGGCATTGTAATCAAAAGTATACATGGTCAGGTCAGACCAAAATTTATGTACTTTTCACCCCTATTTTTAATAATAGGCCTGCTCCATAATCTGCCATCTATCTGAATTTGAATGTGTACAGTGCAGGGCCAGTTATGGCATTAAATTTGCACTGGAAAAGAGAGACAGCTAGAAAGTTAGTAATATTGTTCAAGGGCCATCTTGAAGCTCTCCACTGATTGCGCACACACAACACTGTCACTCAGTATTGTTCAAGAGCTGTCTTGAAGCTCTTCACTGATTGCACGCACACAACACTGTCACTCGGATGATTCCAGTCCACAATTGTTTTTATGAAGAAAGAATTTCTAAATTGTTCTGTTCTACATTGCTCAACTACAAAACATCTATTATTATTTGATACTAGTTTTTCTACAGTGTTTATACTTCCAAAATTTGGAAAAGATTTGGCTTTAATCTGGTGTTTTTGTCTTGATGGTTTTAAAAATATATTTGGTGAGAGAGCCGGCACTAACCCCTCGACTACTTTATAGAGATATGTCAAACGAATCCAACTATGCCTGTCTTGGAGTGTTGGTAGACCCAAGTCAGTTAACATTTTGGTGATGCATTCTGCTTCTCTGGTTTTGTAGTCACAAGGTATAAATCTTGCTGCCTGGTGTTGAACCTTCTTCATTCTATCAACATCTTTAATGTAGTATGGATCCCAGACAACACAGCCATTTTCTAACATGGATCTGACTAGTTCTAGATAGGCAGGTCGTCTCCGTGTCTGTGGACAGTGACTGAGGTTTCTTTTTAGAAATGCTAGTGTAGTGTTTGCTTTCTATAAACCTTTCACCCCTGTTTAAAATGATAGGCCTGGTCCATACATAGTCATCAAATCATGTCAGTGTCATCAAATCATGTCAATGTGACTTTAAAAGTGCAGACACCAAAGAGGCATTTTCCATTCTGAGGAAGATTCAGGTCAACCCAAGATGCAACCTGGATCCTGTGACATTAAATCATCTCCTTAGTGCTAAGATCAACAATGATGAGGACTGCCACCAAAATAATCCAGGCAATAATCTCCCAAGTGTTGAGATCAACAATGATGAGGACTGCCACCAAAATAATCCAGGCAATAATCTCCCAAGTGTAGAGATCAACATTGATGAGGACTGCCACCAAAATAATCCAGGCAATAATCTCCCAAGTGTTGAGATCAACAATGATGAGGACTGCCACCGATATAATCTAGGCAGTGATCTCCTAAGGGTTAAGACCAACAATGATGAGGACTGCCACCAATATAAGCCAGGCAATGATCTCCCAAGTGTTGAGATCAACAATGATGAGGACTACTACCAAGATAATCCTGGCAATGATCTTCTAAGGGTTAAGATCAACAATGATGAGGACTGCCACCAAAATAATCCAGGCAATGATCTCCTAAGTGTTAAGATCAACAATGATGAGGACTGCCTTCAAAATAATCCAGGCAATGATTTCTTAAGTGTTAAGATCAACAATGATGAGGACTGCCACCAAAATAATCCAGGCAATGATTTCTTAAGTGTTAAGATCAACATTGATGAGGACTGCTATGAATATAATCCAGGCAACGATTGAAGAAGAAACACTAAAAATGTTTGTGGTACCTATAAGGACAATATGATGGGCAACAAGTTACAGTGAAATGACTGATTTAATGAGATGAGGTGTATATTTTAATATTTAACAAATGTAAATTTGTTGAATAGGTGTAATATTTTTCCATTCACAAAAAAATTGGGTTGATGAAAATTCTTCCTCTTTTCAGGTGAAAATGTTTGGAAATCTCATGATCTGCCCTGACTTGACCTGTGTTTTCTGTCGCATGCATGTGTATATGGACTTACAAGCCATTTGAAAATTTGTTTTCTTTCTTTTATTTCTTGCCCAACATATCACATTTCTTTCAATTTCTGATTCAGCATTCAAATTCTGTGTCCCCAGTGTGATGCAGGACTCATCAATGCAGACCAGAAGTTGACCCTTGAGGCTCAGTGTGACAACTGTCCACTGGACAGCGTCCAATATAGGTGGACACTGTATCAAGTAGCAAGTGCTGACAAGGATTACATCCATTCCTCAAATGGATATTCCCAGGAAAAATGTGTCCTGGCTGACCTGTCTTATCTCCTGTACTCACAAAACAGTAGTAGTGGCAGTGACCAAGGCTCTGAAGGTCAGGGAATTACAAATACACCTCCACAACAGCAGGGGACAGAGTCCTCCAGAATCGCAGAGAGCAGTGTTGAGGATAAAGTAAACAGTGAAAGCAGTTATCAAGGTTAGCTGAACAAAATTCCTCTTGCTATACATGTCCTTTGCAAAGTGGGCAGTATATCCAGGTTGTAACTTGTCGTTTTAGCACTGGTCATTTTATCCAGGTTCTAACTTGTTCCATTCAGAAGTGGGTAGTATATCCATGCTAAGACTCTCCTGTTGAGAGGTGGGCAGTATATTTAGGTTCTGACTTGTCCCTTGAGAGGTGGGCAGTATATCTATGCTCTGACTTGTGTTTCAGTGCAGCTATTAAGATCAAACTTGTAGCACATATTCAGATTTAGGTGTGTTCACATCAGAATTAGGTCACAAACGCCTACTTTCGGTGGTTTATTTTAACATTGCTTAAACATTGTGTGCAGGATTTAATCCATTTGCCTTTCAACTATTTACAACAAAAATTTATATATGGTTCCATTGTGTTATAAATGTAAATGATGCACCAAAACTTGGCAAATGTGACCTGTTTTCCAGGGATATTCATTGTTTATTATTCCAAAATATTCTAACCTAATCAAACATGCTTCAAGTGGAGGCTGTTTTTTTTTTTGAGTGTCTGCCCACAGTTTTAGTTCAGTTTAGTAATGTTGTGTAGCATCCATCATAATCATGGGGAAGAATGGTCAGTTCTTCTTAGCTTAACAATTGTACTATTAAGTTTTAAGGGGGACATTTTGGATTGTGAGATCTACCTCATCATAGGGAAATTCTTTCGTTCTTGCCTACATATTTGACATCAAAAACTTTCATTATTTTATTAAAAGCTGAAGAAAAATCTTTGTTCTTTGCTATTTATTTCTCAATTTCTCATAGGTCTTGTTTTCTTTGTTCAGGAAGTTTTTATAATCTCTTTCATGTAATAGGCATAATTCCATATTATTCATAATCTCTTTAATGTAAAAGAATTCCATCTTATTTATAATATCTCTTTGATAGACAAAATTCCATCTTATTTATAATCTCTTTAATCTAATATACAGAATTCCATCTATATCTGATCTCTTTAATGTAATAGAATTCCATCATATTCATAATCTCTTTAATGTAATAGACTGAATTCAAGCTTATTCATAATCTCTTTAATATAATAGACAGAATTTGTATCTTATTCATAATCTCTTTGATGTAATAGACAGAATTCCATCTTATTCATAATCTCTTTAATGTAACAGACATAATTCCATCTTATTCATGATCTGTTTAATGTAATAGACAGAACTCTAGCTTATTCGTAGTCTCTTAATGTAAAAAACAGAATTCCATCTTATTCACAATCTCTTTAATAGAATTCCATCTTATTCATAATCTCTTTAATGTAATAGACAGAATTCCACCTTATTCATAATCTCTTTAATGTAATAGACAGAATTCCATCTTACTCATAATCTCTTTAATGTAATAGACAAAATTCCACCTTATTCACAATCTCCTTGTAATAGACAGAATTCCATCTTATTCATAATCTCGTTAATGTAATAGACATTATTCTTATTCACAATCTTCCTTTCAATCTGGAACTCAAAACAATTTAACTTCCAGCATTTTCTCAGTGTCCTTCTATTATTATGATAAAAAATATGAGGCATTTGTGTGCTTTGGATAAATATATTAAAATACTCTTTTGTTAGCAACGTTTTTCATACTGTCATAATTTGTCTACATACTAATAAACAGAAATACTTTGATGCAAGAAGGGGATACAAGTAATGGTAAGGATGACCCTGCCAATACTTTATATACTCACTTTTAAATCAGACCCAACTTCTAACTGCATAGACCCAGATCTGCCATTGCCTAATGCACAACAGATCTGGGTCATGCAGTTTGTTTTCAGTAGAACAAACATGGATCCAGATCTGCCAGCATATTAAGTGACAGCAGATAAAGGTCTGTTATGTTGCAATTTGACCGGACTTAGTTTTAGTCTGTTCAGGCATTGGAAAGTAGAACTGTAGAAGTGTACTGTATTGTGCATAAATTTTAGCATGTATTTTAACGTGAATTTTATCATATATTTTAACATAAATTTTAGCGTATATTTTAACATTCAGAAATGATGGAGAGGAGTACTTTTGTTGCTAAAGTTTATAAATTGAAGGACTGCATTTTCAATTAGAAGAACTTTAAATTAAACATTCATCAATTTCTGCAGTAGTATTTAAGTTTAAAGATTGCTTTGTACAGGTAAGAATTTAGAATAAATGTTTACACATGTAAATGCTGATGCGTATGACACTTGGCGCTCATACTTTTCTTGACTGATCATAATATCTCAACAAAAGCTTGTAAATCTATACTTTGTCATGTTGACCATGATTTTAACATTGCAGAACCATATAAATCTAATCTGTCATGTTGACCTTGATTTAACCTTACAGAAGCATGTAAATCTAATGTCATGTTGACTTTGATTTTAACCTTACAAAACCATGTAAATCTAATCTGTCATGTTGACCTTGATTTAACCTTACAAAAGCATGTAACTCTAATCTTTGTCATAATGACCTTGATTTGACCCTGACAGAGCTATGCAAGTCTAATCTTTGTCATGCTGACCTTGATTTTAACCTTACAACACCATGTAAATCTAACCTTTGTGATGTTGACCTTGATTTAACATCACAAAACCATGTAAATGTAATCTTTGTCATGTTGACCTTGATTTAACCTTACAAAACCTTGCAGATCTAATCTTTGTCATAATGACCTTGATTTGACCCTTACAGAATTATTTAAGTCTAATCTTTGTCCGGTTGTCCTTGATTTGACCCTGACAGAACTATTTAAGTCTAATCTTTGTTATATGATTATGATTGTATGCATCTCTTTTATATTCACCTTTTATTTATTCAAACATTTTTAAATATGCATGGATGCAGAAGAAATCCTCCGGCATTTCCACAGTACTAATAGTCTTACAAGATGACTGACAATCTGTGACATGACAACCCACAACTTTTCATTAGGACATGTCATTAAGCTCTATTGCATTGAATGAAATGAATCTACATTCGAAAGGTTCTAAAGAAATTTCTGAGATTTTGTTATGAACCAGTTCTGTTTAGAATGGCTCATCACTACTTGATTTGGAGTATTTGAATCAGTTGAAACGGCAGTCATATAGCCCTATAATGTGGCCAAGTTACAGTATGTGGTCTATTTATTGTACAGCTCTGACCATTTTCTATCAGAATTTGTGTTTAGCTCACCTGTCTGTAAAGCTTAATGAATTAATGGTGTGACCCTGCATCTGACATGCATCATTTATCATCCTGGCATCCAGTCGTCAACAGTCACATGTTACCAAACTGGAGTCTATTGTTCCGATCTGATTTCAGTCAAACGTAGAATATGGGTTTGTGTGAGCAAAATCTTGGATGAATTAGATAATGAGGGAGAGCCATGCATATTAACGAGGTGATCTTGCAGTTTGGCTAAATGTGTTGCCACGTGGGAGACTATATTTCAGATAAGATTTGGATAAAACTTGAAATATATGCTTATGTCATTAAGATCTCTGATGAGTCGATAATTTAGCAAGATCCATGCATACAAATCAGGTGACCTTGCTTCTGATTGGTTGAACTTTTTACCTTTGTAGAGGCTGTATTTCTGATCAAATTTTGATCAGAATCTTGAACCAGTTCAGTGATACGCGACATTCATGCATACAGATGATGTGATTCTGCTTAAGATTGGTTCTAACTCTGAAGGCCATATTTCTGAAATGGTTTTGTTCAAATTTGGAATATATGCTTTAGTAATAAGTGAAATGGTTTTGTTCAAATTTGGAATATATGCTTTAGTAATAAGTGAAATGGTTTTGTTCAAATTTGGAATATATGCTTTAGTAATAAGTGAAATGGTTTTGTTCAAATTTGGAATATATGCTTTAGTAATAAGTGAAATGGTTTTGTTCAAATTTGGAATATATGCTTTAGTAATAAGTGAAATGGTTTTGTTCAAATTTGGAATATATGCTTTAGTAATAAGTGAAATGGTTTTGTTCAAATTTGGAATATATGCTTTAGTAATAAGTGAAATGGTTTTGTTCAAATTTGGAATATATGCTTTAGTAATAAGTGAGATGGTTTTGTTCAAATTTGGAATATATGCTTTAGTAATAAGTGAAATGGTTTTGTTCAAATTTGGAATATATGCTTTTAGTAATAAGTGAAATGGTTTTGTTCAAATTTGGAATATATGCTTTAGTAATAAGTCAGATGCATGCAAATGAATGAGTTCGTCTTGCATGGAATTGGCTGAGCTTGTTACCCTTCTCTGTTCTGATCTTGATCAAACTTGAAAATATTAGCTTATATCATAAAGATCTTGGATGGGTTTGATAATTAGCAAGATTCATACATATTTGTGAGGTGATCCTACCTGTGATTGACAGAGTCTGGAAGCCATTAATCTGATCTGATTTTGATCAAACTTGTAATATGGGCTTATATCATCAAGATCTTGGACATTTTCAAAAGTAAACAATCTATGCTTATTAATGAGGTGATTGCATATTAATGAGATAATATTAATGAGGTGATATTGCATCTGATTGGCTGAGGCTGTTAACACACTTGAAGCCATATTTTTTATCTGTTTGGTTTATTATCACCAAGATTGTTAATGGCTTCATTTATGAGCAACAGTCTGTGCATATTAATTATGCCTTTATCTTTTTTTTATTACAGTACATTAAAATAAGTAAAATCTATGTGATATAAAGTATGTGAGATAGTTTATATAGGATGTGTTCTTAATGTATTATTTAACCCTTCTTTGTGAAATGGTCAACTGTTGTTGTGTAAGCTAAATGAGCAATATCTGATTCACCGGGACCTCTTGTAAGTCTTCAATACTTGTTTATGAAAATTCAGAACTTGATGTTTTAACATTTCCAGGTCGTGTCAGGGATAAAAGATCACTGTTAAGTAACAGAAGCCTCACAGCAGAAGTGGGACCAACCATGGATATGTGTAAGATGTAGTTGATTTTTGCTGACTTTTATTTACACTGTATTTTCTTCAGAGAACACACTGTTTTCAGCGGTTATTATAAAATGTGTCAGTGACATACGAAATAAAGTAATTTCAAAATGGCCATTAAAAAACAATTTTAATTTTGATAGTTTTGTCTATATTATTATAATGCAGTGATAAGGAAATAGGATTCAGCATTAGACAGTGACATCTATTCAGGTAAAATAGGTGACACCTTTTGAAATTACAGAAAACGGAACAATATTAAAGAAGCTATGTACAGGCCAACCCCATTAAAATGTACAGGTCAACCCAGGCCGACCCCATTAAAATGTATGGACAACCCCATTAAAATGTAAAGGCCAACCACATTAAAATGTACAGGCCAATGCCATTAAAATGTACTGGTCAACCCAGGCCAACCCCATTAAAATGATGACTTTTCATTATACAGTATGTGTTTACCTTGTATCTCAAATGTTACATTTATGGGACTGTTTTCAGTGCACAAATGACCACCACATTATATTGTATCGTTATCATATTAGTTGATAATTGGGGGTTAACATCATTTTACAGCACATGATAGGTTATTCATGTTGGCCAGTATAACTGGTCAATGAAGAACCCAGGAAAACCCTGGTTAGATCCACCGACCTACTGGAAGCTACTATCAGGCCTTTTCACATATCCACCAACTTCCAAACCTGAGACTCAAACCCATGTGGACATGAGTGAGGTGGCAGTGATAGATAAAGGCAAGCACTTTAGACAACTCTGCCACCCAGGACCCCCATTATCATATTGCAGTCTATCATTATTATATCACATAATTATCATATTATCTTGTATCACTATTATTATCATATTATGTCATAATGAATAACTTTTGTTCATTGGTCCCTGTCTGTAACATTTTCAGTTCCATATTTTTTATGGCAAGGTGTTTGTTGTAGTGAGGTATTCTATAAACGTTAATAAATGTTATGAGATCCCAAGTGAGTATTTGTCATGGTGAAGGAAGGGAGGAGCATTGCGTATAATGAATGGGACAAGATTTTCTTTAATAACAATTTTCCAAAATACTTTTTAAGCTGTGTATTGACTTTTTATCAAACATGGGGTTATCATCAAACAAATATGGTAAGATTTAGCATCAGTAGGAATTGACGTATTTTCATTTTGACCTAATATTTATCAGTGAAATAATTATGTTAATAGTTTGTCTGTCTGTCTACAGCTGTCTTTATCCCAGAGGCAGTAGAGGGGATGGCATCATCACGGAGAGTGGCCACCCACCCTCTAAACGATCATATGTCTAAGATGGATGAGGGATCTCCAGGGGCGGCTGGTAGTTCAAAGAGAAGGAATTTTGGTTTGTAGCTTGTTTAAAACCAGCAACCAATACAACTTATCTTATAAATGTGACTTCATGTTATCCATTTAATGCTATTAGAAGGACAAATCAAATGGAAACCATAAATGACTGAAGTCTGTGTTTAAGCTGATGATCTAATGGAAACCAGAATTGTCAGAAGCACTGAGATAAATTGACAGTTTTACCAATCAAATGATCACAAGAAATTTATTGGTGAAGATTTTCCACAAAACATTAATTGATGGTCAAAGATAGTAGAAATCTATGTTTTGCTGGCATACATGATACAGTTGTTGTGGTGAGCTAAATGATAACCACAACTCTACTTGTTACATATGCAAGTGACCAAATGATTTTGGTTGTTGGGTTTTTTAATGGTACTTTCAACAATTTGTTGGCTATACCATGCCAGGTAAATAAAAACTGATTTAGAATCAGAAGTGCCTTTCTAAAGGACACAATGAAGCAGCTAACCCATAATGCAGTGGAGTTGGGTTCATTACCAGCCTTGTCTAGTTTGGCCGCTGAGAGTGTCATTGAAAGCAGCCAACAACAATATTGAATCAGCTGCTGCATAGATAGCCTACAAATATATACCACCTATACCTATAGATAATGTATACTAAATAAGTTTTAACAAAATTTTGAATACTGTAGTAAATTCAGGCATTTGAAAAATGGTTGCTGAAACAGAATGTCAAAAAAAATGATTTAGTTTAGTAGAAGTAAAGCAATCGAAGGAGTCGTTTAGCATTTGATGCTAGACCATATGATTTCAAGCATAACTTTGCAAACAAATCTCTGGCAGTAAGTTGACTTTAAGTAATATGGTGCTAATTTGATAATTACAAATACCAGAAGTTACGTTGTTTTCTGTGGAATTCCTGCTGATAATTTACACTTGACCCATGAAAAACGAGTGAAAATAGAATTAGTACAGCCCAATATGAAGCAAAATTATGACTCAGTGGACATATCCAGGTCCATTACTCGTAAAAATAATCATTGTATCCAATATTTTATCATTTGTCACTCAAATATGATGAAGTGAAAGGAAAATGTTGTATGTGTGTTGTAAACAGGTAAATTGGGCATCACTCAAGTATGGTGAAGTGATTGGAAAATGTGTTGTAATAGGAGAATGTGTGTTGTAAACAGGTAAATTACTCAGATGATGAAGTGAGTGGAAAATGTTGCACACAGGTTAGGAAATAAAAATACATGCAGGCAATAGTTAGTTTGCAGCAAGAACAGCAAAATGATCAGCTGAGAGTCTTCAAAATGGTTTCTGCCTGTATCCCCACTAGCATTCATATTTGAAAGGTGGGCCCACCAGATCCAGATCTGGAGTTGTGCTCTGCTCGCCAGTCGAACCACTAGACTGAGTTGTTTTTTACCATATCTGGGCAGAACCTGCTGTTCCTCCTGCTCCCAAATCTGTTTGTTCAGCACTTTAGTTATAGGCACACAGTGTGACTTGTATTTGTAAGATTTGGTGTTGGGTTATAGGCAAACAGTGTGACTTGTATTTGTAAGACTTGGTGTTGGGTTATAGGCAAACTGTGTGACTTGTATTTGTAAGACTTAGTTTTATGTTATATTAAAAATATAATCTAGGAAAATAAAAGGACAGTGAGCATATACTTGTGACAATTTTGAAGAAGATGCCAGATTTGTTTTGTACAATAGTGTGACAAGAAGAGTTAGAAGAACTGTAAATGACTAAGTTCTAGGAATCAGTTAAATAATATTACATGATACAATTTACAGTTAAGAATTATTATACCATTAAAGATGAAGAATAATAAACATTTTCAATTTTTTTTTTTACAGATATCAGAAATCCTGTGGAAGATATACCTTTGGGAGTTCGAGATATTCTGGTTGGTCTAAAAGGAATCACATCCAGTATGTATACTTTTCCTCCATGTTTTACAGGGCATTACAAAATTTGTTCAAATATCTGTGCGTGTTTGTACTTTCTGGAAGATTTTTGGCAAAATGACAAAAGCTTTGTTTGCACAAATAAGCAGAGTCCACTTAAGGAAATTTGATAAACATTTATATTCATACGTAGATTACCTTATTAAAGTTTCAGGCCTTTGCATCAGTTTTCCTCTCTCTCTCTCTCCCCCCCCTCTCTCTCTCTCTCTCTCTCTCTCTCTCTCTATATATATATATATGCACACACACACTAGTATATAACATGAGCTTTGTTCACAAAATCATGAGTTAGACAAATTTTGTATCCATGTTTGTATTCATAAATAGATGACCAAAGGAGATTGACCTAATTATTATGACAGTTTTTAAAGTTTTCCAGCTTTTACATTTTGTATTGCTTGAACTTTTTTTGGTCTGCAGGGGTGGGGTCATAAATTGTTTTATTTATCTACAATTTAGAACCTAATGGTGCGAAATATGGTGTGGAAGCGAGCGACGTTGTAAACCCTGACAGAAAGATCACACCTGAGCCAGAGGTGAGTGTGTTAGATCAGCACCAGTGGGAAGTGAGGATCGATAAAGATGATACGAAGACAGGACTGGACCAAGAATCACTTGTTATAAAACCAGGCACACTGGATCAGGGCAAGACCTTCATTGTACAGCTAACAGTCTCTGTAGGTCAGTTGATGGAACTAGATGTCATGATAAAAATCATGGTTCACAGTTTTTTTTTAGCCCTACTGGTCATAGACCAGAAGAGCTTATGGAATGATCTATTGTCCATCAGTTTGTTAGCACCAGTTTGTTATCGCTACTCCTTATAAACTACGTGGAGAATTGCCTTAAAACTTTTCACACATATTCATCCCTTGGTCTGGTTGGTCCTGAATGTAAATAGTGCTGCTCAGACATCCAATATGGTTGCCACATTGGCCATCTTGAAAAAATTGTTATAATTGCTGTTCTTCCTGAATGGATGGTCATGTCAACATGGGCATGGAGTTTTCACAGAAAAACTTCTTATGATGTCTAGTTGGTGCTAAATAAAAAATGGTGCTGATCTGAGCAAGACTGCAAGCTTGTGTTTGAATGCACTATGAAGTCTGTTGGATACGACACTGACTTTTTAACAGTGACCCCAAACCAACAATGTTCACTGTATCACTGTGTGAAGAATGAGTTCACAAAAATAACAATTTCTTTATTTTCATATGAAAACAGTCTGGTCAGATACTCAATTTGAGCATTATAATCTTTTATGTAACAGTCAACACTGTATTACTGTAAAATGTTGGAATTTCTTTTTATTGATGTATTAATGCAGCCAATAATCCCATTGGCACAGAAATTATACTGTATCTATGCAAATTGATGGTGTTTTATTTGTAATTATCCTCAGCATCTTTGTTTCCTTTACCTACATGTCACCTTTTCTTGTGTGTTTTTAAAAAAATCCTTTCTCTCTCTCTCTCTCTCTCTCTCTCTCTCTCGCTCTCTCTCGCATATGTACATATTGTAGAATATAAGATATTTCGGTTGCCATACTTTCAGAAAATTGCTCAAGAAAGAAAATGTATGCATGGATTTAACTGGTTACGTAGCAGATGGACTTGATATCATGGCCAGATTATTTTTGAAATTATTTTGTAAAATAGATCACTCTTTAGAGCAAGTCCCACATAATCGCCATAGTAAAGGTCTTGTTGGTCTCATTTATAGATGACAAGACCAAGGGTGAAGCTAAAGCATACTTTAAAGTCAACAAGAGTCCAAGCCTTGGGACTTGTAAAGTCCAGCCAGAGAATGGGACAGAAATGGAAACCATCTTCAGAATTGGCTGTTATGAATGGCAAGATGAGGTTGGTTTTGTTCCATTTTTCCCTATATATCTGAGGCTGATTGTTTTTTTTCCTTTAGGGCTGAGACATTTGATACATTGTATACAATAAGTTAGACATTTGATACATTGTATACAATAAGTTAGATATTTGATAGATTGTATGCAATAAGTTAGACATTTGATACATTGTATACAATAAGTTAGATATTTGATAGATTGTATACAATAAGTTGGACATTTGATACATTGTATAGAATAAGTTAGACATTTGATACATTGTATACAAAATGTTTTTACAGTATCCACCTATTGGTTTAGGTGTTGTGATTTTTTTGTGTGTTCTACATCACAACAACACAAGTAGGTCATTTAGTGCCAAGACAGTTGGAATAAAGTGTATGTCCTCTTCCTTTGTAGTAGCAGAGTTAAACGTGTAACAAGTTGTCATGGATACACACAGCAGGGCTTTGCCTTTTGATATATAGGGGATGCCAAGGCAGCCAGACTGGACTGCTCCTCTAAATATATTTGGGTTTCTGGGCTTGACCATTTGATTTACAAGAGGCCCAGGCAGCCAGACCATGGTCATGCATATCAAGCTTTATCATGTTTCCTCTAACATTCAGTTCTGGATCTACAAGTACCTTAGTATAAAACCGACCATAGAGCAATATTATCATACTCATTTTCAACTATTTGTTACTAAGAGATTTTTGCTTATAGTGTACTACATTAATGGGGTTCCATATGCGTTGGGAGGGAGTTTTGGGGGAGATTTCGGGGGTTTTACTGGTCTTTTGTCTGTCCATCCATTAACATAAGTTGTTATGGCTACTCCTCCTAAAGTACTTGGAGAATTGCCTAGAAACTTCACACATTCATCCCATGGTCTAGTTGGTCCTAAATGGAATGGAGCTGCTCGGACATCAGATATGGCCATACACACTTAGCTAAGAACTAATCTACCATGAGGCCCTCATACAAAGGAATTTATTTATTTTAGCTGCATGTCTGAAGCCACTGGATATATTGGGTTTGGAAGAAGGAAATAGAGTGGGCATTTCTAATCTCAACTGGAATACTATTCCAGAGCAAAGTTCCAGAGTATTGGAAACTTTTTTTAAATAATTCATTTGGTTTGGGAATTTTATACTGTTTGGTAGACATGGATCGCAGGTGGAGAGTATTGCCTATACTGGAATGGTGATTGTAAATATTCAGGAGCACTATTATTGGATATTCTGTACATTAATTTGGCTTTTCTCAAATGGATTCAGTCTTTAATAGGTAATATTTTTAACTTGCCAACTAAATTTTCCTTGCTTTCTTTCTAGATTGATACTAGCCCAAATGCTCTTTTTTGAAAATGTGCTGGCTTTGCTATGTTTTTATCATATGAATTGCCCCATACTGTATTACAGTAGTCTAAATAGGGTTGTATGTAACTGTTATAAAATAGTTTTCTGTGCCTTTCAGGGAGAAAATGTCTTATCCTACTGAGAAGCCATAAACTTGAATTGACTTTTTTGCTGATATGTTTGATACGTTAAGTCCATGATAGGTTGTTATCTACCAAAACACCAAGTAGTCTGTCATGACAGACCATTTGCAAATTTTTATCCTTCCATGTCATAGTTCATCACTATCAAGATTTGTCCTTTTTTGCCATGTTGAAATAAGTAATATTTTAGTTTTACCAGTATTTACCACCATGCCATTGCATGTGCATCAGTTGTCCAGTTTGTTTAGGGCATTCTGTAAAGAAATTTTGAGTTCATGCTTTGTGTTTTGGATGTCTGACAATGTTGTGTCATCTGCATAGAGATCTGTAGATGATATTGAGTCCCTTAGTAAAAGTGGTAGGTCATTAATAAATAAAATAAACAGTAATGGACATAGAATTGAGGCTTGAGGTACTCCATATCTAATTGTTCCAGGTTCAGATAGAACATTATTTATATAAACATGTTGTGTTCTCTCACTTGAGTATGAAGTAAACCATCTAACTGCTTTCATCATATTAGTAGATTTTCCATTTCTTCAAAAGAATTTCATGATCTACCATGTCAAAAGTTTTCCTGAAATCTACAAATACAGATCCTATTATTCTGCCTTAGTCAAGTGCTTGAAGCCATTTATCAGTTAGGGAGATCAAGGCAGTCTCACATGAATGTTTCTGTCTAGGGTTTGATTAGGGTGTAACAGCAAGTGTTTGGTTAAATATGACATGAATGAGTCATGGATGTGTTTTTCAATCAATTTTGACAAGTTTGGTAGTATTGAGATTGGCCGGTAGTTATCAGTGTGACCAGCATCCTTAGAACCAGATTTGTGAATAGGTGTTACTTTTGCAGTTTTCCATATTTTGGGGGCAGATGAGATTGCAATTTTGGATCATATTCCATGGAACTTTATATAGGTCATTGAGAAATTGTTCTTCATTAAAGTTTTTGAACGAGCTGTGATAGTTTTGTGTGTAATTTTCTTATTTCTCTTGGATTTAACTGTTCTTGTCAAAAAAGTAGGATAATGGTCACTAAGACCAACATTCAGTACAGTAACACAAGCCACATTGTCTGGTAGGTTGGTATAAATGTGATCAATAAGAGTGCTTGATTTTCTGTTACCCTTGTGGGCTCATTTACCAGCTGGACGAGGCCTAATGATTCAATAAATTCCATCCAGTTGTTCCTTATTTGAGTACTGAAAAGGTCCTTATTTATATTGCCAAGTATATGTTTCTTTCTCCTGTGCAAGAACATTTTCCATTTGTTTCAAAAAGTTATCATTCCAAATTGCTTTGGAGAAAAGTGGCCTGTAAATGAAACCAACTAGGAATGATTTTGCATTATTTTGAGAAATTTCCACCCAGATACTCTCAATTTCATATGACTCCAAGTCAAGCATGTGACTCCAAGTCAAGTCACTGCATTTACATCTTCCCTAATGTATACAACAAGGCCTCCCTCTGCTGTCTCTCTGGTCCCTGCATAATGGTCTATTGACAGTGAAATAGGTTATCATTGTGGTTAGCATTTAATTTGGTTTCAGTGAGTCCTAAAACATGCATATTATTTTCCTTGGAAGACAACATTAACTTAATCTGGTCTATTTTTCCCACTATACCTTGTACATTTAAAGGTCACTGGCCACCTATGTTGTACAAACGTGTGATATTATTACAGTCATAAACAAAACGCATACATGTTTAATTAGACTTAAAAATCTGCTTTTTTAAATGAAAAAATTATTCAGCAATCTTCGTAAACAATCGGTAGTTTCCAGGTGCCAAAAACGGATATGACGTACATTTATCCCTTCTATTCAACCTAGCCATTCAAATGTTTAATTTCTCCATGTAAATGTCTGTGTGAGATATCTTACGATCGTGCTTTTGTACAGCAAATATGGTGCACTGTGTTGCATATGGATGTAAACAAAAGAGTGATGATGGTAAAAGGGGTCCTTTCTTTTTCCGAAAGACCCTTTTTACCAGAAAAAAGTGGATTCAAGCTGTGGGATCGAATAGGGTGAGGGATGGCAAAGTTTCATAATTTATGCCGGATTATAGTCAATTTGGCACAAAGACACTTCAACCGAACTCGAAAGACAATTTGGCCCAACTTAACAATAGTTTGAACAAGTTCTTTTTCTTCAAAGAACAAGTAGATACTATGTAAGATAGGTCTTAGGAAAAAAACTAAATTTAAAAAACTATCTTGATATTATTTTCATACTTCATAACGTGTATATATATATATATATATATATATATATATATATATATATGAGAGAAAACACAAACTGACAAATCTTGCTCGTTCTAATTAAAATAATTATATACATTTTTTTATGCTAAAAGAAATATGCATCTGCACAACGACATTCTGAATTTAAGTCTTCCGGTCAAATTATCAATATTGATTTATGCAACAATATTCTACAGAATACGTATACATTTTTCTGAGGGTAGTGTATAAGAGATATTATAACAAATATATTTAATTTTAGGCTTCAGGTTGTAACACTGCTGCATATAATAGTAATACACACTCGATTACACATGAGAGAGAGAGAGAGCGAGAGACTGCTGCATATAATAGTAATACACTCAATTACACATGAGAGAGAGAGAGAGAATAATGTTGAGCATTTTGTCAGTGTTTAGTTGCTGCAATATGAAGCGCTTACTAGTTAATTTTTATTGTTTGTTTTTATTTTTCAAGTTGTTTTAGTGTGTACGCGCGTAAATTAAAAACTTGTCATTACTAGTCAATATTGTCAATCATATTTGCTCCATTATTCCATACAGATAAGAAAGGAATATAATTTTGTGTTGAATTTGGCCCCTCCCCCCCCCTTGCACAGTACAGAGAAATTGATAAACATACACTTATTTGAAAATAAAATGAAAAAAACTAACATTGCATTTTTATCATTTATTCCTTCTATTTTCATCATGCGAAATTTATTAAAGAAAAAATATATCCACGAACTCCATATATGTAGCGGATGCCGGCTTGCATATGCATCCTTCCAGTAGTGTGTATCGCTTATGTCCAATAACAAAATCGCACACGAGACGAAAATATCACCCAATTGCTTGAAGGCACCTGCCATTCACGCATGACAAGTTGTAGGGTGCAAACTGACCAAGATTGTATGGTATCCAGGTTAACTATACAATGGTATCACACAAATAAAAATCATGATAATCTTTTCGCTAGCTTGGGTTACAAAAGTATTATTAAAGCAAGTTATTGTTGTGTATACTATTTGCCCTGCAAACATCAATTATGATTACATATGGAAAACAAATAGAAGCCCGGGTAATGAATAAACATAGCGAGCAATAAACTCCACACTTAAACTTAACCGATAAGGCATCAAATACAAGGGTTATTTCATTACAAAGCAAACCAACCCCGGAAACTGACTTTGGTATCTTTTAAGTGTGCCGATTTTTTTCTTATGAAGTCGGCCGACATAAGGAAGCCAAGTTTGGTTCCTTTGGATTTTTTTTTATAAAGTCGGCTGACATGGGGAAGCCAAGATTAATCCCATTTTACCTGTATTAATGGGAATTTCCAAATTAAATTGAAACAATGGAACAGTTTTGAAAGCGACAGAATCTAGTGCGCCATTCACACATATCGATATAAGGCTGAATAGTACATTAGTTGTCAGTAGTTTCATCTAAATATTTCCTATCCATAGTTTATAGTGTTTTATTTTTTGACAACAAGAAGTATGTACTCTTCTTGTGGAGATACCGTATTTATGGTATGTTTTCGGACATGGTTTGTTTTCGGACACCTTTTTTTTTTTGGCAAATATTATATTTAAATGCCTTGTAAGTTTTGGACATTACTCTGCTATAATTTTTTCTACAATTTATGTTTTCGGACACAATCTAAGAAGATCTGCTGCGGCATTTTTAAGTAAAATTCACAGCGTGTTTGCCGTTAATTTAACTGATACAAAGTTCACTTCATTTGGTCGCCAATTATTTAATGTGATCATGAACTTCCATGAACTAATATAATTTAAAATCCTAAATTGTATGTATGTATGTATGTATGTAAGTATGTATGTGTGGCTAACATAAATACGATTGGTTGTCAGTGTAGACATCGTTACACATGAAACCACTTCAAGCAGGTGTGACAGTTATGGCTTTGATTAGAAACCATGACCCTGCTTTATATCATTAAACAATACATCGGAGAGTCGTTCTGGATTAGTAAATTCATTGGCATCGTGCAACAAAACAAACCCCTTATCCCCGAGGCATTGTGTACCACGGTTTAAACGTAGTTATTGTTCTACAGGTAATAAATTTCTTTGTAGACGATAAATATTGATTGTGGGTGCTACATGTTCGGTACATCGTGTGCTCTTTTAATGAAATCCAGATGGCTGCCTTTTATTTCCGAACACACCTGTGAAAGAAATCCCACAAGTTATATTATTAACAATTATCACCTAGATACCTTGAAATCTCCGACATGCATCAAAACAATCTTTGAGCAGTCGATTGTTTTGAGTCAGCAAGCTCTGCTCATTTTGAAGCTACCCTCGGCTAGGTGGAAAAAAAAAGAACCACAACAAATAGATCACCTTTATTAAAAAAAATACCAACATATTAATCACGACATTGTGAAAGAAAGCCTGTTATTTCCACTAAGATTTCAAGTAAAATGTGAAATAGAACATGGGATTAAAACTAGGGGAATTTAAATTTCAAAAAAACAATTTTCTGAAATATTTTTGCCAAATTCAAATATCCCAGACGAGCCCCCAATTTTCTTTTAGTTACGTATCAGCTCGTTCAAAAGTAACAAAAGAAAAGAGTGAAGACAACAAGCTTTGTAAGTTTTAACAGAAATAATTTATTTCCCTAGAAAACACAGTGAAAAGGTGAAAATATGAAATAGGACTTACGGTTTGTGAAGAAAAGCCAAACATTTATCCTAATACTGAAAAAATAGAAGTCCTATCACTAAATAATTTTAACTGAATCGAGGTTTGAATCTTGATGACGTTCCAAGATGGAGGACGATGACGTCAGGTGAAGTCTTTACACAAATGTCCAGAATTTCACGTTGAACCACAATTTGTACTATACTATTCAAATTTAGAATGAATTTCACTGAATGTCTTTGTCCTAAACCACTTGTGTAGTTCTCCAGGGAAAAATAAATTATTATTTAAAAAGTAGATAACTCCTATAGCTGTCATCTATAACAAGACACATCTCGAGCTCTACAGATGTAAAGAAAAATAAACTCTTTCCAGCACAAGAAAAATAATACCTTCTTCTCAAGGTATAAGAACGACTCTGACTAATTCACAGGGACCTAAGTGTTTAAAAACCAACCTAAGACATTATTTCATGCACACGCACGAAGAACGCATGGCTATTTCGCAATAAAGAATGCAATTTCACGTGGGCCAAGAAGTGACTTTGGCCAATAACCAATAGTTTACGCCAGCTGTTTATCCACCTGGCAATCTAAAAAAAACTTACGAAAGCCAAGAGTCATATTTACATTCTAAATAAACACAATGTTTCTTTCAAAAATGTGAGATCCTGTGAACATAATCATCATCATAATAAAATATAATGATACAAAAATGAAATAAAAAGAATTCAAATTTTAAAACACAAGTAATTAAACTATATGGTCGTAACAATATATATGTTCAGAATTATATTTCCAAAATCTTGTTATTTAGTTTGTATTAATATCTTAATTACACAGACATAAAGCTTGCATACGTTTGTAAGGTAGATTTTATTGATCACTGATTAGTAGAGGGTTAAACTGTGGATTGCAAGATTACTAATATGGTGGTTCTTTTGGAAAATACGCACACAATCGTGGCTCAAATACCTGTATGGTTGCGTTTTCTGGTGGATGGACATGTATCAAATAGACAAAATAGGCAAGTAATGCCTGTTTTTCATTCATTATCCTTTCCGTGGTGTTAGACAAAATACTTGTTTTACTTCATGGCAACATGTTGTTGTGTGAGCTAACGGTAACTTCGTTACAGACGTGGGGGGGCAAAAATTTATCTTCCCCTGTTTGTTTTCAGACACCTAATTAAAGAATTTAATATGTATTCGGACAACAAAAAATGTAATTATTTGTTGCCGTCCGAAAACATGCCGTAAATACAGTAAATGTACATCATATCTGGCTGGCATCCTCTATAGGTGGGAAATCGTTGCTAAGGGGAAGTAACAGCGTTGTATACTTCTATTTCAAGTAATTAAATTATTATTTCTTCTTTACACTTGATAATTTTTTTGTTATCTTCGTGCAAGTTTAACTACTTTTAATCATGTAATGCAAATCTGATGTAAAAAAAGAAATGTTGGAGTATGGCCGGTGACCTTTAAGTGACCTGTGTTAAAACCTTTTGTATTTAGTTTCATATCAATTATATGTATGTCATCATGCAATGGGGTACTCTCTGAGATTGTCTCCATACTACTTTTATCATTCTGACATCCTATTTCCATTTTTAAATGTTCATATATATTAGCGTCTTCAAAGTCACATGCAGACCCTGAAAATCTGTTAATTTTTACATTTACGATCATGTCCATTGAATACTTAGAGTCAAGAGTCTCACTAGGTACATTTAGATTTGTTATAAATGAAGCACTGGCATTCTCCTCTTTGCCAGCTTCCTAGTATGTATAATACATTGATTGACAGAGTCTTTGTTTGTGTCCAAATTTATGGCATCTGAAGCACTCAATCTGTTTGCCATGATGGCATACCCATGTCACATGCCCAGTTTCTCCACAGTAGAGACGGTACTCTTTAGATGGTCATATTAACATGAGATTTTCACTTAAAGACTTCTTATGAAGTCCATTTGGAGCTGCATTAAAATGATGCCAATTCAACATACATTATGACCACTACAGCAGTCATCTTGAAAGTTTTGTCATCACTACTTCTCCTACATAAATGGATGGTCATATTAAGACAGATTTCCAGTTGAAGACTTCAAATGATATCTAAATGAAGATCTGGAGTCCAATATGGCCACTTCAGTAGCCATCTTGAAAACCTTGTTATAGCTACTCCTCCAGAATAGTTATATTAATATTGGGTTTTTACTAAAATGCTTCTTGTGATGTCTAGTGGGTACTTAATAAAAATGGTGCTAATCTGATGTACAGTAGGACCACCAAAGCAGCCATCTTTATAATCTTGTTATTGCTTCTCCTTCTGGATAGATGATAGTTACAATATGGATGGCTATATTGATCTGGGGTTTCCACCAAAGAAGTCTTTAAGTGAAAGGTTTTAAATGAAAATCGTGTCAGTTGTATATCCAGTATGGCTGCCACGATGACTGTCTTAAACATTTTGTTGTCATTACTCCTCATGAATGGGGTGACCATTATGATGTAGTTTTCATCAAGTCCTAAATGAAAATGATACCAGTCATACATCCAATAGAATTGGTGGCAGTCCCAATTATTTGCCAATACACTATCATGCTGTAACCATGCGGGACATATATACTGCAAAAAACGGGAGCTCAGGTTTCCAGCATAGTGGTAAATGTATTTAACAGAGAACAAGTCCTATAAGTTTGAAAATAATCTATGATTAGCATGTCTGTCGATCTTTATTTTTGTAATGGAGCATGTGCCCTACACTGGAAGAATAATGCTGGGGCTATAGCTTTAACTGATCTTGTTTTGCAACATATTACACATTTTCTAGAGAACTGGTTATACATACTCAAGCTTTGCTCACCATGCTGTTTCAGAGGGGACTTCCAAAAAATCTTATAAATAAATCAAAGAAACAAAGTGAATAATATGAATAAAATTTCATAACTTTTTGAAATTGTATTTATCATAATTGCTTGAAATAGTATTTATCAGAGTTAAACATTCTTTCATACAGTTGTACAATACACGAGCCTTTTGTATACTGAAGAGTTTGTTAAATTGAGTACCATGATACACTGATGCCGCTCTATTTCTTTTGTAATAAGCTTCATACAACAAGTATGGTACACTTTGGTCTTTTTACATGAAATGGAAAGCTAATAAAGTGGACTTGATGGGTCTGTGATCTGGACCATATCCATTGACTTAATAAGGAAAGATTCTAGTAATCTGGGCAAATCTCTCTCAGTTATTTTCTCCGGTATGGGGAAAATCTTAACATTATTTCACTTGTGGATACATATTTCACTTGTGGATACAAGTGCTTTTTATTTCGCTTTGGCATAGAAATCAATCGGGAAGGGTGGGGTTGTCAAATGGTTAGGTTCGCTCTTTCTCATTTGTTCAAATCAGTCTTTTCTATGAAACACAAGAATGGTAGCCATTTGAAGCACACTGATCCACCTCTTCTCAACTAATTCTTTCTCAGTAAAATCCTGCACCCTCCACTGCTTCTTGCATGGTTCAGGTACCATCAACGGAAATAGATTACAGCAGCAGATTACTTGGATGAAAAATTTGACTATATACCAGTTTGGCAAAACATAAGCATTTAATTGAGTTCAACGTTTCAGAATCAATTCACAAGTCAATTTTGTTTAAAAAATGAAAACAAATATCACAATTAGAAGCATTCCTACATGTACACAACCTTGGAACTTGCCTTAGTTAAAGTTCATTGCATGAAGGCAATTGTAAAATTTGATAGGCGAGATGAAAATAATCATTAAAAAACAGGATCATGATTGAGAAGCTTCCATGTAATTTGCTAATCTCATCATCCTGTTATCGATAACTGACATCATTGCATTGAAAACTGTAGCTTAGCATTAAATAATGATGATCTGTAAAATAAATGCCTCAGTGATTTTATGGTCATCTCATTTGAAGTATTTAATCATGGAGGCAAAATAGCACAGCACCAGTCTTCTGACCGCACTCTGGCAAACTGGCAGAATGCAGTTCAATCTTGATTTTACACACTAACATGTCAACTCCATGATTATTGTTACCAACAGTTATCTCCAGTGGAATATCATAAGTGGATGCACATGTATTGGTATTACTTGCAATGAAATTTCCCAAATTAAGGATCAAAATCGTGACCATTTAAACTCAGATATGGAGTATGTTTGAAAATGAGGCAACCACATTAGCTCTCAATCTGCTGTGACAAGATACCAACCGGGTTGGATTCCGGATTTATAACAGAACACTTTTGATGGTGATATAAATACAACGTTTATTGATGAATGACTCAAATGGAAAAAAGAATTATGATTAATGCGTGCATGTACAAGATCCAAATATTGGACTAATTAACACAATCCATACGAACCTAATAATGCAACATAAATGTGAATACAAGTAAATGACCTTGCACAGTACAAGGACAAAGGTTAATGATTCAAGGTAATTTCACAGGACGAAAAGAATGATGTGTTTTACTCAAATAGTAAAAATGATGTGCTTTACTCATATAGTAAAATGTATTCACTCCAATAGTGAAAAATGAGGTACTTTACTCAAATAGTAAAATGATGAAAACAAAGGGACAGATATCGTACAAAATATCTTTACGGTCCCAAAACACTGGGTATAACAAACCCCAAAATTTGCCCATGGCTAAAAGATTATATGTATGGAGTTACACAAAACACTCCATCACCAGAATACTTGGCTACGAGTCGCACTGGTAAATCCAGCAGTCAGCATTACAGGTAGTCACTGACCACCATTCAATTCCTTGGTCAATCAAGCAATCAGCCCCCACCAATCAGTCAGCAACACCCGATCACCTTCTACTCAACCAGCAACACACTGTTCAATCAGCTCTACAGCTGCTATGGCCAGCTTAACAGATGCTATGGTCAACTCTACAGCTGGTACCCCGTCGACTCCGATCAGCTGAAAGTAAATCTAACACTGTGTACTAAGAATGACACGGGCACATACAATAACACGTAACGACGTTATATATGATAAGCTATACACATTACATTATCGGCACAACATTACAAAGCAATAAACGGGTTCAGAAGTGAAACTATCCGTGTCCGACAAGAATCCTATGGTACTAAATGTTTCTTAGTAAAATGCAACTTTAATGCTAATATAAATCACCTGTTAAGTCACATACAAGAATAGAAAATATTTGCATTATACTACGCAAGCCGGAGCTACATAGAAAATGTACAAAACTAAATGTTGTAGTACAGTAGTTATAATTTACAATATACATAAGAAATTAATAAGTAACTCACATACCTCTACAGCTGAAGATGTGAACGTCCTTAAGTAGACTGCTCACTGACAAGATGTTCCGTAATGTAAAGATTTCTTCCTACAGTGAGGTATTTATACACAGACGATGCATCCCTACATCGTCAGTGCGCTTAATGAATATCAGTTTCTCCCATCGAAAGCACTTCCCACTTGCGGCATAGGATGAACCAAACTCACTGTTTCTAAATATTGTACAATATACATAAATCACCTTTGGGTATCGTTGTACACAAAGAATGAAACCCAAGTATATGTATTTAATAAATAATGGGATTTATACAATTCCGTGACATCTGCAGCACCTCATATATAAGTTATGTACACATTTTGTGGTCAGTAAACCAGTCTCCCGATTTTAAACAAGGGAATAACCACCATTGTATCTTAATACCAAATTAGGTCTCCATTGCAGAAAACCACATTTCATTTTATGTTATTTTATTATTTGAACTTTTGGGGTTTTCGTTTACAAAATAAAATTTGTGTAGCATAATTTTTTATAGACTGCTGGCAGAGTTGGATGGGTCTCTCTAACTCTGTCTGTCTGTCACACACACACACATAAGAAACAATAATTATTCCAGCATATATACATCTTCAAATTTTTATTCTGTAAGAAGAGAACTGCAGATTTTTCCTTTCTTCTGGCAGCTCAGTGTAATAATAATAATAATGCTACTATTCACATTGTTCACAACAACAAAACTTGTAGTAACAACAATAGGGACAGTAGATGCAAAAGAAGGAATTTTATAAACAATGTTTGAAATTTTTTTTTTTTTACTTTTAGGAAAAAACCTCTTTATTTAAGCAATATTGTTTTGAAATTTATAATACAGGAATAAAATCACATTTACTTACTTTTCTTTAATCTATGAATAATGAAGTTGTTTATTATTATTATTATTATTAGTTTGATATGTCAGATATTCAAAAATGTGATATATGTCTGGTAATAATTTTAAGTATAACAAAATGGAATTACTGGAAATTAAAAAAATAATCTTCATGTTTCATTTAAGGTATTCAGAATGTATACTTTACACATACCTTGTAATATATAATTACCAAATTCAGTTTCTTATATGTACAGGTTAGCATTCTCATCTTGCATTTTTTTTTTTTGTAGCACAATGTTTAAACAATTTTAAAGTTTTTAATTAGTTTTACAAACCTAAATGCCTTATTGTCAGATGTTGATTACAGAATTTTCAAAATGACTTTAGAAGGAAGAGTAAGAAAAAAGTTATGAATGTAGGACATTCCCAGCTTGTAATGCATGCCAGAAGTCTGCAAATCCTCACATAGGTCAGGAAATTTTGCAGAGAAATATAGTCCTTCCTGAAGATTTATTTCCATAGGGGTACTTGAACAACATGGAATATGATACTTCTGAAATACATCTAGGTGGTTTACAAAAATACAAATATATTTTTCCTTTATGACAGCTATTGATTTCTAGTGAACTATATTAACCATTTTTATAAACATGAACAACTATCGGTTAAAATATATTTCTTAATTGTAGCATCTTTTAAATTTTATATCAAAGTGAAAACACCTTAAGTATAGCATATTGCAAATTTGTTTATTCCAGATTGAAATTATAAAGTTTTTACAGCATAAATACGGTATTGCCTAATTTTTATTCCTTGTCATGCATATGCATGTAAATTTAGGGTGATTGTGTTATGTACATTCAGTTATATATCAGTTCATTCTTGAACACAGAATTGTGGAGTCAGTTCTGCATAACTGCAGCTTGCAATTGAACATGTCAGAAGTTGGTCATGAAAAGCAGAATTGTGGCATTTTTTAATCAGTTTATTCAGCATGATAGCAGTCCGTGCTAGAAATGACTGTAGGTGTTTATGCAGAAAATATAATGCAGTATTTGACCAGAATAATTACTTTATGTACAGCACTTTAAATGCATACTGCATTTCTGTAAAGGATATAACATGCTGAAAGTGACAGCCTGCCAGTATGTCTGTCTGTCTGTCTCTCTCTCTCTCTCTCTCTCTCTCTCTCTCTCTCTCTCTCTCTATGTATATATATATATA